>VYZS01012093.1:0-23315 GCA_013400695.1 Neodrepanis coruscans | reverse complement strand
CAACACCAGCAGCCGCCAGCGCCCGTGGCCAGAGAGTTGCGCCTGCACAGCGGGCTGGGGGAAGCGCCACACTCGCCAGGCCCTCAGGCAAGCCGTGTGGGTCTCTGGCGGCCGTCCGCGCCAGTTCCTGCATTGCCAGCAGCGCTGTGCCCAGGCACAGCCACGCAGAGGAACCAGCCTGGGAACAGGGAAGGCAGCGGCCGCACGTGGACACGGCCACAGTGAGGACCGACCCTGTCCAGGGCCGTGCGGGCCAGCATGACGGGGTGGCCCCAAGCCGGCAACCGTTGCCATCACCATGGCAACCCACATCAAACACACAAGAAAGACAGTTCAAAATAACATGTTTCTCTTTCCTTTCCAAAAAAGCCTTCAAAAAACCTCCAAAAAGCCCCAAAGAAAGCCCTTTTCCAGTTTCTAAAAAGAAAGGGGAAAGCTGGGGGGAGGGAAAAAATCCTGTTTTAGCTCCCAGAACCTTTGTTTTCAATCCACAACAAGAAGAAATGATGGGCTAAGAGGATCCAAAAGTTTGGAAGAACCGTTTAGGAAAACTCTTCTCCAAAAGGGGTTTAACATCACTGGGAGCAGGTTGAGGGGCAGCAGGTGAAAACATTTTTCCTTGTGGGGGGATAAACACTGCTTTACGACAAACCAGTGCTTTACTAGTGGTATTGTAGCTTTGTTTGTTTACATATATTTTTCATACCGCTTATGAAAGTCCCATTTGAAAGCACTTTTCAAAAAGATTAAAGCTTATGGCCATGGATTACTATTGTTTCATACAGAGAGAGTGTTACTGATTCATAAAATTAGGGCTTTTGATTTGATTGAATGTGAATGTGTCTGGATTAATACTTACACACTCCTCTGGAGGTGCATGGTGCTGTGCAGAACACAGAGACGACAAGGTCCCTGCTCTAGGATGCTTACAGGAAACAGACAACACAATGATTTACATTGGCTAAGAAGGGTCACAGTGGGGGCAAAAGAGGAAAGGAAACAACAGAAAGTAAAAGAAAGGGAATTTGTTTCATGAAAAAGCCATTATTTACAAAGCATGGCCATCATGGCAATCCCCTTTGGCTTTTATTTTGTGTTTGTTTTTCATTTTTATTAGGTTTAATAATCAGGCATGGGTGAGAGAGTGCATAAGTCTAGAGCTGAGATTAATGATGAAAGGCCAAGAGAAAGCTGTGGCTCTTGAGGAGGGATTTGAGGAAGAAAAGCATTTGGTTTTTCACTCATTAGAAGCTGGCAGACTCAGGCACAGAAGAGTTTCACACTTGCATTAAACTTTAAATTAACCACGTGTGTAAATCTTTGTGGGAATAGGGGACTAATTGGCTAGATTAGGATACAATTAACTGTGCAGTCTGGCTAGCACTAACTGACAATATTTAAAGAATAGAAAAGCTGATAAAATCCTGCCTAGTTAAAAAAAATAGCTATGAAGATATCTGGAGCAGGAAGGGACCCTTTGTCATTACAGGATGAATGCCAGCAACAGAAGTACAGGTGAACTTGGTGCTCTGTATTATTGCTATAACTTTACTCAGCTGTACTGATTTTTTTCCCCCAAGATTCATTTCAATTATCTATTGTCACCTAAGCCCACTGATGACCTGTAGAAACTTTCACCACCCTCAGACTTCACAAACAGGAGGATGCTGTGCTGCTCCAGAGCTGGCAGGGTAGAGGTGGCTTATAAGGACCTTCTCAAAAATCTAGAGGTGTTTCATCAGAATGTCTCCTGAAAGGTCCTAAATACTTTTAAATACATTAGGAAATGACCACAGTTATGCAATTGTTAAAACTTTGTGGGCATATTTCCTGACATTCAGCCATCTAATGAAATACAGATAAAAAGTCATGACAGGATTTTCTAAGATAAAGAAGGTAGTTTACTTGATTCCTACATAAAATTTAGTAATGCATTAAAAAGCAGAGACTTCTCAAAGTACAAATCTTCTACCTGTCAAAGATGTAAAAACCCTTCTTCACATTTTTGAATTGTTTCAAATTTTATGAATTTTTAAGAGAATAGTTGACTTTCCTAAGATTATCCAACAGAGAATGTAATTTATAAATACAGCTTACGTGCCTGGTACCTGCAGAAACCTGGACTTCATGTTGTTAAGTCTTATAACATTCGCAAAACAGTAGTGAAAACTGTTTAAACATTTTCTCTTTTGGAAGGATGACATGGAAAAGTTGGACCATGTATTTGAATCTGTTTGACCTTCAATAGTTAATTACCCTTCACAATGCAGTGTCTGCAGCCCATTGTGTCTAAATGGGTTCTCTGACTGAAGGAGTGTATTGGGTTTTCATTGCCAGGTTTTAGCATATGTGTGTGTCTGCGGGGTCTACAGGTGTATCCTCTGTGAGAAACTGTAAGAAGCCTCCCCATATCTGAGAAAGCCAACAGCAGTCAGCTTCGAAATAGACCCACTAATGACCAAGACTGAGCCCATCAGCCACAGTGGTAGTGATGATGGTATAACAAATTTAGGAAGGGGAAAGAGTTCCTGCACAGGAGTAATTGCAGCTGAAGAGAGTACTGTGAATATGTTAAAGAACAATGCAGGCACACAGGTCAGTGCAGAAAGAGGGGAGGTGTTCCATGTGTCAAAGCAGAGATTTCTGTGGAGCCCTTCATAAAGACCTTGGTGAGGCAGGCTATTCCCCTGTAGTCCATGGAAGTCCACAGGGCAGCAGAGACCCACCTGCAGCCCCTGGAGGGCCCCACACTGTAGTAGGTGGGTGGCCAAAGGAGGATGTGACTCTTCAGAAAACCTGTGCTGGGGTATGGAGTATGTTTGGCAGAAACCTGTGGCTACATGGAGAGAGAAGCCCATGCTACAGCATGTTTTCTGGCAGGACTGGCGACCCTGCACAGACTCATGCTGGAGCGGTTTTTTCCTGGAGAACTCCACCTTGTGGAAGGGACCCCCTTGGAGCAATTAATTAATAGCTGCAACCCATGGGACAGATTCACGTTGGAGAAGTTCATGGAGAGCTGTCTCCTGTGGGAGGGACCCCATGCTGAAGCAGGTGAAGAATGTGAGGAGTTCTCCCCCTCAGAAGGAAGGAGCAACAGAGAAAACATGTGATGAACTGACTGCAGCCCACATTCCCTATCCCCCTATGCCACTGAGGAGAGAAGGAAGAGAACTTAGGAGTGAAGTTGAGCCCAGGAAGAAGGAACAGGGACGGGGGGGAGATATTTTAAGATTTGGTTTTATTTCTCATTTCTACTGTGATTTGATGGGCAATAAACTAAGTTAATTTTCCCAAGTCAAGTCTGTTTTGCCTATGATGGTAATTGCCGATTGATCTCTCCATGTCCTTATCTTGACCCAGGAACCTTTCATTCTATTTTCTCTCCACTGTCCAGCTGAGGATCAGGGTGATAGTGCACTTGGCATCCAGCCGGTGTTAGCCCATCACAAGGATGAAAACAAATGCTGAAATATCTCCAATGATGGCAGTGCTTGAATGAAGAAACTCATTAATTCAATACTGAGAAAGGTTTAGATGCTTAGAGTTGAGAAAGAATAGTGTATGTGAAATTTACTTTTAGCACTGTATGTTAATGGCAATTTTGGTGTTATTTCCAAGAAAATAAAGCAGTAAATACAAAAGTCTGACAGATACAAATCTTGTGCTTCTTATAGACAAATAATTATGCCTGATCTCTCCTTCGCCTTTCTTTCTAAATCATCATATATGATTATACATTCACATACACAAGTATGTATAGAGACATGATCAAATACCATCATCTTACATTCTTATATCCCAAAATGTAAGAACTATCATCAAGATCAGAAATATCATGAATCTAAAGAGAGGACTATATGTGCCTGTAGAGAACTTAGATCATGCTGAAAACAAAAGTTATGACATGCTTTAATAAAGCACAAAAGTTGCATCATCTGAGTTATAGAGTCAAAATTGCTTCTATTATCTCCTCTGTCCTCACTGGAAAACTGACCAATTCACATAGGCATTTTAAAATTAGTCACTCCTGTTTCACAGAGACTGTTGGAAAAACAATTTGAAAAAAAAAAGTAATTTCCAAAAAATTTGCATTGTTTTTGTTGATTTTTCATGGATAGTTAAAATCTGGCTTTGTGAAGATTTCCATTTGACAATACAATCTGTAAAAGTGGAGCCCTGGGTGTTATGTATTAATGGTGCTCCACATTCACCTTATTGTATATTGTCAGATGAAGCGCCAATTTCAAGAATTTCTTCACCCTGTAAGATACTGGCCTATCTAAGAAATGTCAGTGAAATCAAGGTTCCTCTTGCTTCAACACAGGCTGAGCAATAAAGGCAAGAGCTCCATGACCTACTCCTGAAAACAGGTTAATAAAAAGAGGAAGCAAATTCTCCAGCTATATCCTTCTTATGTGTTATCTGAATTTTATTATGGCTAAAATTCACTTAAGAAGAGTCACCTCTGATTTTTATGTACAATATCAGGAAATCCAGCAGCATGATTGTTTGTATTACATATTGTTAACGCATTCCTGAATTCAATGTCCATAAACGTGAGCTGCTGTTTCAGTAAATGCTCTTATTTTAGTTTATTTCTACTGCTGTGTGCATTGTATTTTTTTACTCCAATTCAGGCTTCCCAGTTTTTATCCTCTATACTTCCAAAATAAAGTAACTTCTTCCTTTTGCCAGAATCTCTATTAGCTACTTATCTGCTTGGTATTGTATTGTTTTAAAAACACTCATGCAAAAAATTAATCTGATATGACTTTGGGTGATACTGATGGCCACAATGGGCCTGAATGTAAACAGTTGTGTATGCTATAGAATATAAATCCTTATATGCAAAGATAAGGGTTACACTGCATTCAGATATAGTAAGTGAAATTTTTTTATATACAACTTGGGTGTGTTCTCATTTTAAGCATGCTATGTTCGTTGTTGTCAAAGAAGGACAAGAAATTTACAGTTAAAGTGAGTAAAATTCTTGACTCCGAATTTTTCATTCATTTAAAATATACTAAAATAATTTTTTAAAAAGTATGCCTTTTCACAATAGACATTACAGAAACCCCCAAACTGACAGTCTTAAATAAGACCTTTTTTTTTTTTTCTAACATAAACATCCGTTCTTAATGTGGATTTGAGCATCTGACTAATTTAAAATTTATTTTTAAACTTCTGTGAAGTTTATATTTGGAAACAGCTGCTGAGCATGGCCCGTAGCTATCTTGAGCAATGTTGTATTATCTTGACTAAGCTCATAATGGTGATTCTCTGCTCTACCACTGGCATCCTAATGGCTACCTCAACAATACTGATGCTGTAGAAATTATGTGGGACTGACTTTTACATCTATAATGATATGATAATGTGAATCATTACACTGTCAATGGTGGTTTATTGGCATTATGGTTTAAGATTATGAGGGTATTACAATGCCAGTGCAAACAAGTACTGCTGGTTTTAAAGTAAGCAGATGAAAGACAGAAGTGTTAAAAAAATGGTAATATTAAATTCACAACAGCAAGACAGTGTTTGCTTAAGGCAGTACCTAAGCTAAGATTCATCTGTTATCTGCATAATTCAGAAATGCATACTGTGCAGTCATATGCTGGAGATTCCACAACATCGGGCAGAAATAACAAATGACCCAGAGTAAATGTGTTTGACCATTTTATGCATTATAGAATTCACTCTAATTTTGAAGAGTGATCAACTGAAGGATCAGAGCCTGCAGGCAGAAACTGACTGATAGCAGGGAGAATATCTTTCTAAGGCCAATAGTGTATAAAAGAAGGTGGTCTCATTTTTCCTTTTTTTTTTTTTCTTTTGTTTTTTTATGTTTTGTTTTTAATTTTTTCTTTTCTTCTAATTTTCAAGTTCTGACAGTTAGAAGCAGTGGAAATCAGAAAACGCTCTCTGGTAAGAACTTTTGTAGATCAAACCATCAGACTTGTGAACATGAACTCAGACAAGACTACAAACTGACCTGAAATCCACATATGATCTTGAGATTTCCAGAGGAGAGTTTTGAAAAGCATTTCAGAAAAGTCTGTTCCCAGAGAATCCCTGTTTACATTCCCCATTGGACTTTCTTATTTAAACTCTTCCCATGACATAAAATGAAGAAGAACAATTTTCAATTGACTTGATAGTAAGTGTTTTGATTAACACTTTGCAGAAAATTTGTAGTAGGCACGGTAAAGAACTGCTAAGAAAAGGCTAAAACAACCAGTTTTTCATTGATTTTGTGTTCTGAGGACATGGTCTCATAAGAATAAGCAGCTTCATCTACATAAGCAAATACTATGGTGGAACAGGAACAGATCTATGAAACAAATGAGTTGGTGATATGAAACCAGCCGTCCAGGCCCACTCTTCACATTTTGGAGATTTGCTGCAGGTTAGTTTGTATTGGACTCTTCTGATCTCAAGCACTGAACACTGGTTAGTGATGGGAGACTATCCGGGTACTTGTACAGCACATTCTCTTGCTTAATTTAATCTGAAATGAATCTAGTTTATGCATGTATTGCTCTGCACAAAGTCAAACACTTCTAAGTGGAGGCAATCAGGAGGTTCACTTCATAGGTGTGTTCCTGATCTGCACTGAGCACTAATAGAGATGACAGAATCACAGAGAATATTCTGATTTGCAAGGGACCCACAAGGATTATTGCATCCAACTCATGTGAATAGCCCATACAGGGATCAAACCTTGTTATTAGCACCATGCTCTANAGCAGTGGAAATCAGAAAACGCTCTCTGGTAAGAACTTTTGTAGATCAAACCATCAGACTTGTGAACATGAACTCAGACAAGACTACAAACTGACCTGAAATCCACATATGATCTTGAGATTTCCAGAGGAGAGTTTTGAAAAGCATTTCAGAAAAGTCTGTTCCCAGAGAATCCCTGTTTACATTCCCCATTGGACTTTCTTATTTAAACTCTTCCCATGACATAAAATGAAGAAGAACAATTTTCAATTGACTTGATAGTAAGTGTTTTGATTAACACTTTGCAGAAAATTTGTAGTAGGCACGGTAAAGAACTGCTAAGAAAAGGCTAAAACAACCAGTTTTTCATTGATTTTGTGTTCTGAGGACATGGTCTCATAAGAATAAGCAGCTTCATCTACATAAGCAAATACTATGGTGGAACAGGAACAGATCTATGAAACAAATGAGTTGGTGATATGAAACCAGCCGTCCAGGCCCACTCTTCACATTTTGGAGATTTGCTGCAGGTTAGTTTGTATTGGACTCTTCTGATCTCAAGCACTGAACACTGGTTAGTGATGGGAGACTATCCGGGTACTTGTACAGCACATTCTCTTGCTTAATTTAATCTGAAATGAATCTAGTTTATGCATGTATTGCTCTGCACAAAGTCAAACACTTCTAAGTGGAGGCAATCAGGAGGTTCACTTCATAGGTGTGTTCCTGATCTGCACTGAGCACTAATAGAGATGACAGAATCACAGAGAATATTCTGATTTGCAAGGGACCCACAAGGATTATTGCATCCAACTCATGTGAATAGCCCATACAGGGATCAAACCTTGTTATTAGCACCATGCTCTAACCAACTGAGCTAATCTCAGAGCACAGGCATAAAGTGAGTTCCATGCTCTTGATCCAGTCCTACCTATGTTAATTTTTTTTTGTTGTTCTGATGCCTTTCCCTCAGTGGCTTCATATCTCTGGTGGAACATACATGTTGTAGGAAATGAGAGCTGATGTAACTATCCTAGCCCTGAATTTTAGGACAGGATTACTTCTGCAGAGTGCTCTGTGTGCAACAGGACCAAAGGCAGTAGGGGGCAGGAATCATAAACACTTATCATGACCAAGGGACAGAGGATACAGATGAACACTCAATGTTGAGCCTAATCCTCTGTCAATACTGGTCTTAAAAAGTTCTGAATAATCCTGCTGTAGAACTGATCATTGCATCTTAAAAATAATTGAGGTATTTATTATCTCTATTATTTTTATGCAGAGGTGATACCAGAAAACCACTTCTCTCACAGTTAGAAACCTTTTAATTTCTACATGAATTTTGTACAAGTGACTATTTGTTCCTGGGTCTGCCTTTTGTCTTTGAAAAAAATTCTGGCACTGTTAAGTCCACAAGGATGAATTTCCCTTTCTGGGACTTGATCCTGCTGGAAATATTAATATATCCTCAGATTTCTCTTTTATCTTTTTAGTGTTGAAGTATACTGGCACTTCACAGTGACCATGTGCTTACCTACTATATTCTAATTTTTCTCCTTCCTCTTATTTCTAATAGGAGTGATCCTAGCTTTTAACAGAAACTTTTTCTGTAGTAGAATATCTTTACAGGCATTACCTTTCATGTCTATTATGAAATTCCCTCTATTACTTCAGTCTTCAAGATTGAACTCCACTCTGGAACTTTCTGCAAAGGATGTCTCAGCAAATTTCGGCAGTGTGCTATTCCTCCCCTCTGCCTACTCTTTATTTGTGCATAAAATACCCTCCAGCCTAAGATTTAATTTTTCCATTACAAACAATATCATCTCTCCTTCAGCTAACTAGCCATGCAATATAAAAATCACATATTAGTGTCCATCTTTTGCTCCTTAATAAATAATTTCCAATTTGACATGCTAGCTTATAATTTTCTGAATACTGTTGCTATGTTTAATCTGTCTTGCAAATAACACGCAATATCTAAGAGTTTAGCATTTAAACTGCTAAGCAGATGATACTAACAAGTTGAACAACTTTCAGTCAAGTGAAATGCTGTGTGGAAACATGAAGCTGGCGCATGAATCACCAGTTCTAGCCATGTATCTATTAGGAAATACATAGTTTTTCAGTTATTCAAGGTAACAGTTGTCTCCTTCAGTGGTTCTCAACTCTAATGGTGTAGACTGACTAGACATATGTACCTCTGTTGACAGTTCACATATACAGTTCCTCCTACAGCATGCAGAGATTAGCTTTTCTTACATTTTGCAAACTCTTCAGAAGATGGGCAAAGCTCCTAGGGGTCTCCCAGTCACTGTCTGAGCTAACTATGTTTAGTAATGCAGGTATTTTAAATTAAGGGATCCTGCTTTTCTGTGTAGAAGCTAATCAATCCCATCATAGGCCGATCATTTCTGTAGCATAAATAATAATGAGAATTGTGGTAGGAACCGGAGACTATTTTATTGCTCTGGAGGCAGGAAAAAAATTGTACCAGTGAGGCCAGTGGAACTGAACTAGTACTTGCTTTCTGAGGATGGCAGAAGTGCTGTTACAGTTACCATGCAACCAAGGAAGGAAAGTTCAGGACAACAGCAAATTAAGAAAAGTAAAAATTGTAGTTATTGGGAGGAATTAAACTAAAGGAGCAATGCGGAGACGAAAAAGGAGAAAGCGCATAGTTGTTCAGCAGTGTGGGAATCCAAGATTCTTCTTTATGGTCAAGAGGTGGAAAATATATATTTAACAAAATGCCCATTGCATCTTTGTAGTATTCTATTAGCAATTATGTAATTTCTGACAATTCATTTAACGTTTATGCAGCAAACCTCCAGGTGAGATCTATGGAAACAACATAGGAACATGCCAGCAAAATGGAAAACAGAGGTTCAGGGACTGGAGTAGGAAGCCTACTGAGTGGTATAATATGTCTGGCATATAGATACATATGCATAGCTCATTGGGTCTTTCTCTTTTCCTCCATCTCAGCAAGGGGTAGCTAGTTATCTCACCCACTGACCTGTGTCTGTCAGCAGGCTGCTCAGCTCAAGAAGCCAGGAAACTAAATCTCTGCGATAGGAGAAGTGGGAATGCTACAAGGAACTGCATGACACAATCAACTAAAATGCACAAGCAGAGGTAAGAGCCTGTCTGCAATGTCTAGAAAAACCTTCACAGCTTTCTTCAGTTGTTCCATCCAGCTGAGAGCAAACAGCCTGAGCATTGTTGGCTCAGCTGGGGGCAGTGATCAGCAGATATTGCCACATGAAATGCAAGGGACATGGAGGAGGGCACCAGAAGGCTTTAAAGTGGCATGTGCTTCTGGGGTGCCAGAACCTGACATTCTACTCAATTCTCAGTAAAACAAAACTCTAAGCTTAGGAGCTTACAGTGTCCTTTCAAAACTCCAACTTGTCACTAGCATGCAGCCATGGTTTTGCAGCATCACTTACATCTGGGAGCATTGCTCTGTAAACCCACTGACACACTTTTGTATCTACATTTTACAAGAAAATTAATTTTCCCTGAAAGACCCAGATAGAATATCTCTTTTTTTCATAGTGATTTGGGGAAGAAGTTAGTAATTTTCAGGCTTCTACTGAATCTGAGCAGGTCAGACTGCCAATGGCAAACTTAATTTCAGGGCTCCATGACCTTCACAAACAGGATCTAGCCTGGGAAATCACTGGCTCGTTTCACATACCAAGAGGCCACAGTAAAGCCACTGGACACCAACAATAACTACCAGGTTGGATTAAATTCCAATTTGAACTCAAGTTCAAATGCTTTAACATTCCTCAAGAGGACCCTCACTCTAATTGATCTAGTGGATATTGTATACATAACATATTCTCACATGGATAAACCTACACAAATAAACTAAGAGCTAAAAGTACAGGGTCAGCACCCTGTACTTCATCCAAAAGGTGAAGCATCACTCCATAAGAGAGTGTGCTACCTGGGACTGCCAGACCCTAACTCAACCCAAGGAAAGATGCAGAGGTCAGGCTGTGATGGTAGGTGCTTTTCTTGAGCATATTGATTAAATAGGGAGATGAGGATTTTCTACGTCTTTTAAAGGATTTTCTAGGTCTTTTAAAGCCTTCCAGAGTGTAGAGTGCCTAATTCTATATAATTCTAACACAGAGTGACTTTACAAATCCCTCAAGATTAGCAGTGTTCCTAAACTTAAAAGGAAAATCCCTTTATTTTTTACTTCTGAAAGCCTTTGAGAGAGAATTTTGACGGATTGTCATTACAGTAAGAGTATTCAGAAAAAAAATTACCTACCTGATTGTAATATCAACAATTTATCTTGCTTATGTTATGCACACTCTTCTACTCATCGGCTCCAGTCTACTTCATAAAATTATTAGGGACCTCCATTTGGCACTTCGGATATTTCTATCAGTGATCTTCCCTTGTATTTACCTTTGGTGCATTCAGATACCTCTGGTCTTTTAGTCATTAGTTTCATACAGAGTTTTAGTTTGATACAGAGTGGTGAGAAATAATTTGCTGCCACTGGTGATCACAGCTTTATGAAATAGATGTTCCAGGAAGAGAACAGAAGGACTAGAAGGACTAGAAGGACTAGAAGCTTTCTATTGTCCCATACATTTTTTTTCGGACTAAATAGTTATCCCATATTGTCCTGTGTGATCTTTTCCAGACCTATGCTCCAGTATTTCCAGAAACATCATGCTTTTAAATATCTGGTTCATGCCTGAAACAGCACACATTTCCTGTCCCTCTCATTTTAACCTGCTAGTTACGAGTTTATCAAATACACCACTCCCATAAGTGAAACAGCTAAAAGTTTAAGTTCCACATTTCAGTAACATTATTAATTGTGAAGGTGGTGGTTAGTCTGGATAATAGCTGGCTAGTGAGAGCATTAACAGGATGTAGCAAACCTTGTTAGCTCAAAATACACTAGACTTCTGATAATGACTGCTTCATCAAGAATTATTGATAATGTGATTTTCAAGGAATAAGAAAATTACTTCTGTGAAGGAATAGGGTTTTTTCCTTCCATAGAACTTCCAGGATTGTTGAAGATATTAGAGGAAACTTAGGAAGTAGGAAGCTGACAGTGACAATCATTTAGTTTTACAGATACTGATTAGAGCATTTGGTGTGTAAGTGTTATGGAAGGTGGTCTGCGCTCTCTCAGAACTTGTAGCTACACAATCCTAATCCTCTTTCTTTTTTTCTCTAAGAGAAAGATAAGTGTAAGGAATTTTTAAAATGAGAAATTCAAATATTTAATGTCTTGAATTGCTTGAAGAGTTAAATTTCTCTTCACTGTAGCTACGTATATCAAGAAGCCTTGTTAGTAGAGAATATCTATGCTGACACCCAGAGAAGTCTAGTTGCTGATACAGAGCAGTGTTTTTTCTCCTTGGCACTTGCAGAAAGAATAACTAACCCAGTATATAAAAGCTGAATCTAGGATGCAGCTGAAGGGAGCAGAATAAGCATCAGACTCAGATATTTACTTAATTGAAGTTTTCCAACATTTTCTGTATATTTTGCTTTTCTAGACAACTGTGATTGTGTGGTTACTCAGAAGGAAGTAAGATGCTGTGATTAACAAAAACTATAGAAATGATCCCTGAAAGTACCCAGACAAATCCTTTATCCTTCAAGCAGGAGGTGGTGTGAGATTTTGACAGAAACATATTGGAAGGCGAAGAGAAGAGCAAAGCTCCTCTGTTTCAGAGGTGCTTTCCATGACCTAAGGATTACAGGTAGACTTTTGGAAGGAAGCTCTTAGCCGCCTACTGATGCCACTTCAGTGGCCCAACACACAAAAGAGCAGGGCTAGGCTTTGGCAAAACACCTTTTACAGGGAATCAAAGTGGGGATTCATCTGCTGTTGGATCTCTGCCATTTTCACATAGATTATGGGTTAGATTCCATTTCAGAAAAATCAAATTGCATTACAAATATTAGATTACATTACAGAAATTCCCTAAATTTCTATCTTGAATTTATATTTGGGTTAAATTATTATAGATTTTTTAAATGTAACAAAGGCTGGAGAAGGGAAGTTTTGCAGCTGCTATTCACTACAGCAAGTTCTTACTCTCTGAGAAATGAAGTTTGCATCCCTAATTTTATTTCTCCTTTGAAAATGTCTTCTCACTAACTGAGTAGAAGTACCAGTGGGGATGCTTCTGTCAAGACATTTGTTCAGAATCTGTCAGCTGTAGCAAGCAAGTCCGATGATTGAATGGGACAGGTGAGCTGTGTTAAAGGGTTAAATCTCTCTCTTGTCTGAATGACACTTGGCAAATACTGCCACATTTTTTTTATTGAAGAGTTAAATTTCTCTTCACTGTAGCTACGTATATCAAGAAGCCATGTTAGTAGAGAATATCTATGCTGACACCCAGAGAAGTGTGATGTGCTTACTCTCTTCCTTGAATACTACTGGAAAAGCTACATGCTCACTGAGGAATGAAAAAAAGATGTATCACAGAGGAACTGGAAGTGGAATGGGAAGGCTTTCTTAGCTTTCAAAATGTTTAATTGTAGCCATGCTTTTTTTTGCATGAACATTAATTTTGCAGCTAATGGCTTATATACTGAAACATCAGGCTATAACCAATGTTAATTCTCCTTATGTAGACCACAGCATAAGTTGTGCATAAAGAAAATCTGTTTATTAGGAATGCCAAATTACAACTACAATTACAACTACAGCTACAATACTACTATACGGAATTGCATGTTACATGCCTTTTATAGTCTGGAATTGTTTATATTTATCTAATCACATTTAGATAATTATAACTTTTTTACAGGTTATTTCAAATATCTCTGTTAACTTATAGGATGTTTCAAAGAGACTCTAGCCAATCACAGGATGCTTATCTGTCAGCTTTTTTCTCAGCCAATCTTAAAGCAACATGCTGCCCATATAGTCTCTAACACCATAGGATACTTTAAGATTTAGTCCTTAACCAATTACTCTTGAGAGTGAGATGTTCATGAGCTGTCCATGAGCTGTTCTTCCAATGATGTTATGAGCATGCTGTATCCACAAGCCATTCTCCTGGTCTCTTCATCTCTATTCTTCCTGTCCTGCTTCTTCCATCTGACGCGTGCAGTTTACTAAAATCTTAGACAAATTGTAAATACAGCTTTTTATATGATGCCATATCAGGCTATATTATAAGATGGCAACTCATTTGTAGGAGATCCATCTGTGCCCATCATCACATAGCCCTGTCTCCTGTGTTTGAGGTAGGCTGTGTTTTCTTTCCCACTCTCAGACATTATGGTCATGCCCATCACTATCATGATTTGTGGATTATCTTTGATTTGTGGGCCCAGTAGAGCTACATAAACTACAAGATCTTAATTGAACCTCCTTTCTCGTGGTTACAGTGCCTGTGGTCCTTGCACACCTGAAATGCTTCTATACATGAGAAACAAACAGGAGGAACTCAAAGCTTTGGCCCAGTCCCAGAGATTTGACATCACTGGCATAAGTGAAACCTAGTGGGATGAGACCTGTGACTGGAGTGCCCTGTTGGACAGTTACAGGCTCTTCAGAAGGGTTAGGCAGGGCAGAAGAGTTGGAGAGGCACTGTATGTAGTAGAAGGGTTGGAATGTATGGAACCCACAGATGGCAATGGCACAGTTGAAAGCCTCTGGGTAAGAATCAAAGGGGCAAACAGATAATGTGGATGTCATCATGGGAGTCTGCTATAGACTTGCCAGCCAGGATGATGATGATGATGAGTTATTCTTTGAGGAACTAAGGGACACTTCAAGTCCACTGCCCTTGACTTTATGGGGGACCTCAACTTGCCAGGAAAAACCTAGGAGCATCACATGACTGGTACAACCCAGGCAAAAAGATTTCTAAAACACCAGGATAACAACCTTATGGAACACATCCTAAGGGAGCTGAGTTTGAAAGATGACCTCCTTGATCTGCTGCTTGTCAATAGAGTGGATCTCACAACCAAAGTGAAGATTGGTGGTCATCTTGACCACAGTGATCTTGAGGTGATCAAGTTTAAAATCTCTGTCGACAGGAGGAAAAGTGTGAGAAAACCTCATCTCTGGACATGAGGAGAGCAGACTTCATGCTGATCAGGGAATTACTAAGTAAAGTCGCCTGGAACTGAGTATTGGGGCCCATTGGTGCTGGTCGCTTTTCAAACCACCTCCTAAGGGCACAGGAGCAGACAATTCCCAAATGTCGGAAGTCAAGCACGCAAGGCAGAAGACCAGCTTGGCTAAACAGGGATTTTCTCTTGGAAATAAGGCAAGAAAGGAAAGTGCATGCCCAGTGGAAGCAAGGTCAACAGACACAGGAAGGATACACAAATGCTGCTTGCCACTGTAGGGAGAAAATTCATGCAGCCAAAGCTCAGCTGGAGTTGAACTTGGTCAGAAATGTGGGGGACAATAAAAAGAGTTTTTTCAGAAACATTAATGCAATAGGCAGCACAGAAATATCATCAGCCTGTTACGGGGTGTGTATGGTCACCTCACAAAGAGGGACAGAGATAAGGCAGAAGTGTTTAACACTTTCTTTACTTCTGTCTTCAACACAGATGAAGGACCAAGCACCTTGACCTAGAGGACCATGACTGCAAGAATGATCAACTCCCAATTGACCCTGAAATTGTGCGGGATCTGCTCCTCCCTACAAATCTATGGGTCTGATGACATTCGTCCCAGAATGCTCAAAAAGCCAGCTGATGTCATTGCACAACCTCTCTCAATGATTTTTGAGCAGTCTTGGGAATCAGGAGGGGTCTCATCTGACTGGAAGCTAGCAAATGTTATCCTGCTTTTCAAGAAGTGCAAGAAGGAGGATGCCTGAAAATACAAGCCTGCCAGTCTCAGTCCAGAGCCTGATAAAGTTATGGGGTTCCACAGGGTTCCATCTTAGGCCATGTGCTCTTTAACATCTTCATAAATGACTTGGATGCAGGACTGGAAGGGATATGAAGCAAGCTTGTAGATGACACAAAACCAGGAGGAACTGTTGGCTCCCTTGAAGGCAGGGAGGTCCTGCAGGGAAACTTCATCAACCATATGAAGTTCAGCAAGCAGAAGTGACAGATTCTGCACCTGAGATGGCGCAGACCCAAATGTACAAATAGACTAGGGAATGAGATGCTGGCAAGCAGTGCTGTGGAAAGGGACCTGAGGGTCCTGGTTGATGGGAAGTTGAATATGAGTCAGCATTGCCCTGGCAGCCAGGAGGGCCAATCATGTCCTAGGGGGCATCAGGCAAAGCATCGCCAGCTGGTTTGCAGGGGAGGGGAATTGTCCTGCTCTGCTCTGCACTGGTGCGGCCTCACCTGGAATATTGTGTGCAGTTTGGGGCACAACAGTATAAGAAAGATATTAAGCTGTATAGAGTGTATAAAGGAGGACAACAAAAATAGTGAGGGACCTTGAGGAGTGGCTGAGATCACCTGGTCTGTTCAGCCTGGAGAAGAGGAGACTGAGGGGAGACCTCATTGCTGTTACAACTTGCTTGTGAGGGGAAAAGGATGGGCAGGCACTGATTTCTTCTCTGTGGTGACAGTGACAGGACCCAAGGGAATGGCCTGAAGTTGTGTCAGGGTAGGTTTAGGTTGGATGTATATTAGTAAAAGGTTCTTCACCCAGAGGGTGGTTGAGTGCTGGAACAGGCTCCCCAGGGAAGTGGTCACAGCACCAAGACTGACAGAGTTCAAGAAGTGTTTGGACAATACTCTCAGCACATGGTGTGTGTCTTGGAGATGGCCCTGTGTAGGGCTAAGGGTTGAACTTGATGATCCCTGTGGATCTCTTCCAGCTCAGAATTTTCTGTGATTCTGTGATTCTCCTCTCCGACAACTGGCAGCCAGGAGGAAAGAGTTTGCAGTTCCAGCTTCAGTCCTTCAACCACACTGCCTGGAGTGTCGTGTGAATGCAAGGACCACCAGAGCTTGCTCACATTAATACACAGACAAAGGAGAAAGGTATGGACAGATGGCTGGTGCCATGACAAAGTTCATGTTTTCCACCAGATAGGGCAGATTTGAAAACCACAGCTTTCTCCAAGTCATGTGTAGGTCTCAGTTTGTCCTTGGAGGGTGTGTGCAACATTAAGAAGCATGTTTTCAGACTCCAAGTCTCAGAATGCAAATTTTTGATCTAGAGGTGGACTCAAATGAAGTTGGTAGAAGAAAATAGAATGAATTCACAGGTGAGTCAAGGTGTCAGACTGTCATTAGGAAGTTGTGTTCTTGCAGAGCTAATTCCTCTTTGTAATATTAAGGGTCTCAAGACTTATCTGTGTATTGACTTATTCATTAACTGTTTGCGTGTATGAATAATTCACCGTCTACATGTTATAGCTCTACTTTGAATGCATTGCAAAGCATTATTAGGCAGGAATTGACCTCTCCCATGGTTAACATCAAGATTTTTTGTTCAAGGAAGCTCCAGATATATTTACTTGAATCAAAGCCTGAAGGTTCAATTAAAGTTGATACTGTATTAACAAAGGGCCACAAGTCACATTTCTTGTGTACACTGCTTTGTGAAGAATGTCAGTTCTCTTTCTTTAATTTTTTTTCCACTGGGGCTGGAGTGTAACTGTGATCATAAGCTGCTTCCTATCTCAACTTGGCCTTCCTGTTTTATTTATCTGCCTCTGGGATCCCTGCTAGATCATTATTAATGAACGTCTTGCTCTAGCCTGGAAATAGTATTTATGTTTCCATCTACACTAATAAATATTTTCCTTTCTAAATCCGTTATTTCAGTGTAATGTAGCAGATTATTTGTCTTTGTCACTTACATCTAGGAGCAAGACTACATTGGAAAAAAAAAAGAAGATGCCATTCCAGTGTGCTCAATTGGAACGGGATTGCTAACAGTAAGGCAGTAAGGCATTAAGGCTAACAGTAAGGAGCAGGGACAAAACACTTTGAATTTGCCTCTACTTTTGTCCCTCAGACTTGGAAGTAAACGAGGGAAGAAGATTTCGCAAACAGGCTGAAGGCATATGACCTCCTCTCTAGTTGCTGCATTATAATGTTCCTATTTCACTCATGATTAGTAGTGTGACCTTCTTATCCATCTCTTCTTCCTTTTCAAAAAAATCTTTGCACCATCACCATGTGCTGCACATTTCATTGCTAAGCAACAATCAGCAATGCAAATGCTGGGCACCACACATGAACTTTTGCTTTCATCTCCAGAGAAAATTTCACTCTATATCACTGAAGCTGATTCTTGAAGGATGTACTCCTGACATGGGGCAGTGTGGGGAGCCAACACTCCAGAGTTGTGCATGTGCTCACTCCAGCTCCACAATGGTGCTTTCACAAGGAAGTCTTCCTTAATTAGACATACGCACACAATTTCTCACCCATGCTTCGGTGTGGGAGGGATATTAAGGACTAGAGTCAAATTCAAAGAACTGAGATAATCCTAATGTGAGGATGAAAATTGTCCTGGAAAGAATAATTATGAAACCAAGGAAGAGAGGTAAGTAAAGGTGCTTTTATTTCTTTCAATCCAAAGCCCTCCTAAATGTACCAACTTGAAGTCTGATTGAGACCTTCCTGTACTTCCAGCAACAGAGTTCAAACAGAAAAGGGAAACCAAGGTATGTTCAACAGGAAACAGACTAAGCAGGATCTCAGGTTATTATAAAATTCACAGTTGCTAAGGAAAACATGTTTTTTAGTGCATGAATATAAATCTCATCAGAGAAAATGTAGTCTTAGCCACAAAACACACAAAAGGTGAGTAAGGAGTAGCATTTTCATGGCAAATAGTTGTTCTTCTTAAAGAATCTACTGAAAAAGCCCCCAAACTACAGGTCACTCAGTGTCTTGAACCTTCTCAGCTTTAGTCCTGGAACAATAGTATTTCCTCTGATTTAAATTTTGAGTCTTTAAATGTATTACATCACAGGGATGTCATAGAGAAGAAATCAAACTGAGTTTCTAAAGAGATTATCATAGCCTCAGATTCTGACACGTGATTTTGGTGCAACATCAGATGGAAGTGAGTGCTTAATAAGAGGCAATGAGGGCAGACCAAAGTAAAGCAAAGATGATACAAATATCTCTTTGACCACATGGCTAGCTTCTTACACTGCTATGTGTATGCTATGCAAAGATATGGTGTTAAAAATATCATCCAGATAAAAGGCAGCTAGAGGTTGATACCAGCTAATAGAAATGGGACAGTTGCTGCAAGTCGTAGTTAGTTATCTACTTGAGGTCGCTCACCATTACACTTAGCCAGAGTGCCTTAACCTATCTATAAATCAAAGTTCAGCTTCTGGTCTCTCAACATATGCTTAGGAGTCTCAGTGGGAACCGGTGTAAGACCCTTCGGGACTATAGGGAAAAACTCACCTTCTTGCCTATGATAAAGCAAGCGGGGAAAATTCCAGTACCTTCAGGATACATTCCCAATAATGAAGGGTGTCTGATATATTGCTTGTTGTAATGGATAGCTTCAAGCAAAGTATACTCAGGCTGCTTTTAAGTATCTGCTTTAATTGGTTCATCTCGCACTCAGTTTGTGGCATATGTGGCATCCCCCTGGTTGTAAAGAACTAGGAGTAGACAACTGCAACCACAGGCCATTATCTATAGCTTTTCTTCACAAGGAGGGCAGATGGGGGACTTTTGAATCCATTCCTTCTCTTCTGGCCATGACGAGTTCTCTGAAAGCAGGTATTTGCACTGTCTCATCTGGGATTTAAGGGCATGCTATGGTTCTTGCTTACTACCTAAGTAACATGTTCTAAAAATCTGCCCTTCAGAAGGCAATGCACCTTAACACGGGTGAAACTGGTGGATACTCTCACTAATAGAGAATACTGCACTGTAACTGTTCTACTCTTTCACTTTTCTTGAAAAAGTGAATGCTCTAGTGTTTGGCTCATTCTTTAAAATCTGGATTCCCATGAATACATTGGATGTGCCAGTACTTTAGATCTACTCATAATATCCCAGAAAGCATGGCTTTTGAGTGGCATAATGTTGGATCTAGAAGAGCCATTAGTAGAGCAGTGGTATTGTTTCTATTCCTAGAACAGTAACAATTTGGATTAACACTTTATGGGAAAGCAGGAAGGTAAATGATAAAATCCTGTTTAGTTCCTTCAAACAGGCTGCTGCCAAGGCATTTTCAAAGTCACTATCACAGTTACGTCTGGCCAAAGCAACATCCTTCCCTGTTCAGTTTTTAGATGGTAATAACATTGCTCCCACCTAAATCAAGGCACAGGTATAATCTCACTTACCCATTACCTTTGATACAAGTAGCACACAGCAATAATAATTTTTTCATAATGAACAACCAGTTGTGCTTTGCAAGTCCCACTCCTAACAGGCTTTGACACAGGATGCACTGGAGGCCGTCTAACACATAGATCTCCAGCTGGGGGGAGACCCTGGCACAGGGTCTGATGTGCTGGGCTGGGCCTGAGGCCATAACGGCTCGCTCAGAATATGTTAATTTTATAAGAAAGCAGTTCAGTACATAAGTATTAATTTGCCTGTGGCTGTGTGGGCTTGCCATGGCATTGCAGAATCTTTAACATGCAGACTTTAACATGTCGTTGATGAGGAGGTGGCTTGGTTACCTGTGAAGGCAAATAAAGTTTATCTAGCAGGATGTGTCTAGCAGGTGTATTAACATTTATCAGTCCCTTTACAGAAAGTTTGATCCATAAACTCCTGTTCTAAAAGTTCAGCTTTGTGATTCCTGTATAAGAAGAGAATCCCAAGGGCAGAGAACGTAACGATGCCCCAAGGGCTTATAGAGGGATCAAGAAAGGGCAGGACCACAAAATCAAGAGGTGAAGAGTGACCAAGTCAGAAAGCAGGGATGCTCTCTGAGAGGCACCTAGCCATTACAGCAGCTCCACTGACACATCAAGCAGCACCTTTCAACACTTCTTACAGACAAGGCATTTTCATCTCCCCTAACTTATTCATTTGTGTAAGGAGTATCTGTGGTATTGTGTAAAGAATAGCTGTGTGTCCTTTTTGAACTGGCTTCTTGAGCCCTGAGCTCTGTGCTCTGGGTGCCCTGCTCCTCTTAGGTCTCTTCCAACCCATAAAATCCCATGTGATGGGCAACCCCTGAGATGGTGTCAGTGCTGTGCCTTGACAATGCTCAGAGTCCTCATCCTTTCTTTGATGTGTATGGCAAAGCTGCGTGCTGCCAAAAATGCATAATCTGCATAAGCTAATACACAGCCAGAAGCTGGAAGGTGACAATTTAGTACCATCAAGATACATTTGGGACTTCAAGAAGAGCTAGACCCTGGATCTGGGTAAATTTCACCCCTTTTACTATCTATATCTATCTCACATTCCTTCGCCTTGTATCTGATCTTATATATATGAGGGTTTGTGGCCATAAGAGATGAGTCTGGATTGATTCTCAAGGGTTTATTTAATGAAAATTTTAGAAATACCTTCCTGCTTTTTTGAATGTTTTACAAATGATGAACATTTTCAAGCTACATGGGAATTTTCTGATATGTTGACATTTTCAGTCTTTTCCACTGAGATGAGGAAGGGTGGTTGGTTGTTACCAGCATCTGGAGATCTGTAGTTTCTTTAGCCTATTTGACCTACAAAAGTACAGATGAAATACTGCTAAATCAACACATATAAACATACCTTTCCCCTTAGAATTTGTGGCTGTCATAATGACCTCAGCCTTGGACCTCTCTTAAAGTTTAATGGCCATTTGGGGTTAATGGCCCAAAGTTCCACCTCAGTCTATTAACATTCTCAGCAGTCATTAATTCTTACAAAATGCTCAGGGTCTTTATTGCTGTTTCTTACTTGATGCTCAAATGACTGTGAATATTTACACCCCTGCTGTGGATGCATGAAATATGCCCAGTGCACAGTATTTCAGATGTTTCACTGTTCAAAAAGGTCTGCGTATTTGGTAGTAATCACTTGCACTCTGGAGTTAATGAAGTAACCTCAACTGGCTATCAACAGTAGTAATCTAAAATTGTGGTTGCTTGTACAGGTGTGCACTTTGCTTCTTTTTTTTTTTTTTTTTTTAAAAAAAAGAATGTACAGGAAGACTCCTTGCCCTGAAGAGTTTACAAAGTCTTTGTAAACATATGCTTCTCTTTATTCAGAATAGTTTCAAGGCCCAACAGGCATATGCTTGTCATTATACAGTTCTTCTAAATACAAGTCAATGTTGCTTACAAATTTTTTTCGATCTAATACCTAATGTTTAATTCTTTTTCAGAGATGAGATGCAGGACTGAGCCGCTCAAGCTCCTCACCATATCGTATCCTCTTCCAAGAAGACATTATAGCCTTGTTTGAAAGGTTGCTTAAGCAATAAGTTTTTGAACAGATAATATTACTTTATTAATAGGTAACTATTATTTAGGAAGAAACATAGAACTGGGATTGACCTTGTGGGTCACTGAGACAAGTTTCTGTTCTCCTGG
Organism: Neodrepanis coruscans; assembly: GCA_013400695.1. Taxonomy (NCBI): domain Eukaryota; kingdom Metazoa; phylum Chordata; class Aves; order Passeriformes; family Philepittidae; genus Neodrepanis; species Neodrepanis coruscans. The sequence goes on along the minus strand of VYZS01012093.1, from coordinate 1,113 downwards.
ACAATGATGTTAGATCACAGTTAACAAACTGACCAATTTCAGGTTGAAGAGACTTAAAGGTTTTCGTCTGAACAGGCCTTTCTGTGGCCGTTTCAGAACCACACTACTGTGGGGGTTGGAAGTCTTCTTATAATGTATTTATGGCCAGTTTGGGTCTATTTGCACTTCTGCCAGGATTAGCTTTTAGACTAAATGACTCTTCCTTTCCTTGGTGCCTACATATTGGATACGTTTACAGAAAGGCATGATATTTTCTCTCATCTTGCATTTTCCTAGGCTTACCAGATGCATTGTTGGCTTCCTGTTTGCCTTGTTACAATCTGCACTTATTCCTGCCTGAGAGCCCCTAAAAGCACATAACAGGCTGGAGAGATCTTCTCAATGGTCTGGGTAGTGAAGCTCATGCTGCTTTGTCTCTGCTGATGTATTCACCTGGTCTATCTAGAATTTAATTTCCTTTCCCACAGGGTCAGCTCTTACTTATCCTCTGATAAATTTGGACTTTCTCCTGAGTTGTTTCTGGCTTGTAGTTCATGTTAGTCATGATATCCCTCAATTATATGTGTTATCTTGAACTTAATGCATTGAGATGTAATCCCATTTTCATTATCCTGCAAGTTCATTTAACTCTTACACCCAAACTCTATGCTGCTTACTACAGGTAGGATAGGAGCTACTGGTCATCCCCTTGACAAAATGTGAAGAGCTGGAGGAATGTTTAAAATGGTTTAAATGGTTTAAAATTGTACCTATTTAGGCCAAAGTCTTACTCCTGTTATTATCCTTTATGTCCCTCTGCTGTTCATACAGTTCTTTATATGACATTCTGCTTCCAAAAGGTTGTATTCAGTGCTTGTTTATGCACCATGTTTAGTTGTGTTCCTCTGTTCTTTCCATTTTGTTCTGGAAGCTCTTTGGAGATACCAGTGGGTAGACATTCAAGAGAGTTCTCCTGTAATAACTTCTCATCCTTTTTAATGAACTTTCTGTAGTAAGCTGTGTTTCTTCTCCATGTTGTTCTTTACAGATGTCATTAATAACGTCATTAAGAATGGCATGTATTTTACACCCAGATAACTTGATTCTGGTTCTAAATTGTCCTGGTTTTGGACG
>VYZS01012092.1:4747-41560 GCA_013400695.1 Neodrepanis coruscans | reverse complement strand
TTTTTTTTTTTTCCTTCCTCCTGGTGTATGCTCTCGTTTTCTGTCCCTGCGTGTGACGGGAGGGAAGTTGGGAAGGAGGGTAACGCTCTGCCGGGTTTGGCGATGCGGGGAGCGGAGGACGGCGCGGTCCTTCCGCCGCGTCACGGGAAGGGGCGGGGGCGGCTGCGGCGCCCGGTTCGAAGCGGGGCGGGACGGAGAGCGGGATGGAGAGTGGGGCGGCGGCTGTGGGCGGCCGGTTCCCGTTCCCCTACACGCCCTACGGCATCCAGGAGCAGTTCATGGAGGCGCTGTACGGCGCGCTGGAGGGCGGCAGGGTCGGCATCTTCGAGAGCCCCACGGGCACGGTGAGGCAGCGCGGCGGCGGCGGCGGGGCTGGGGGGCGGTGGAGGCAGCGCTTCTCACCCTGTCAGTTTTCCATGGCAGGGAAAATCCCTGAGCCTCATCTGCGGGGCTCTCTCGTGGCTCCGGGACTTGGAGGAGAAGAAGCGGCAGGAGGAGGCGCGGCTGCTGGAGGGGCTGAGCCCCGCGGAGCCGGAATGCACCGGCACGGCCGGGGAGCCGGACTGGGTTACGGCGTTCGTGCAGAAGAAGGAGGAGCGGGACAAGGTGGACAGGCTAAAGGTCGGGAAGCGCTCATGTGTAGCGGATCGGTGAAACAACGGGAGGAGAATCGGGAATGCTGATATTCAGAGAGTCACGGGATGGGTGGGACTGGAAGGGACCACTGGAGGTCACCTGGTCCAACCTCGAGTCCCTGGAACACCCCGCTCGGGATTGTGGCCAGGCGGCTTTTAGTACCTCCACAGTCCCTCTGGGCCAACTGTTTTGTATCTATCCTGGGTGATGAGTGGAAAAACATGAGGCAGTCTTGGTGGTGGTCTTTGACGGGACTTTGTTTCCATTAGGAGGGATGAGGCATTGCCCTGCAGATTGCATAAAACAGGAACTAAATTGCTTGGAACAGACTAACAATGTAGGTGCTGGAGAATGGGACTATGTACTGACAATTTTGTTTCAGAGTTACTTTTTTTCTAGGTCTGTATTAAGAAAGTAGTGATACCAAGGGTATCACCCTAGTGGTACCAAGAGACTAAATACACTTCATCCTGTCTTCACTCCCCCTTTGTTGTAGGAAGAGCAGATCAGGAGGAAAAAGCGAGAAGATCGTCTTGAGAAAATTCGCCATAACGTGCAATTAAAATATACAGCAAAGAGGAAGGTGAGTTATTCCACAGAAATTTCTGGTTTTGTTACCTTGAGTGTTGTTCACCCTTGTTTTTATCTGTGACACAGCACTGGCTTTTCCAACCTGCCTGTTTGAGATGCTCCTTGTGTTAGGTTGCTAAAATTGGCCGTCCAAAGTATTTTGTTAGATTTTGTTTTTAAAGTACAGATGTGAAAAACAATTTGTGCATAGATAATTTCCAGTGACAGTGTTTATATGTGGGTAGAAATGAAATGTGTTTTGATGACTCCTGACTCCTGGCCGTCTGCTTTTCTTTAAAAGTTTTAATACTTGGATTTTTGACTTTTAAAAGCTCTCTGTTTTATCAGAATTTGTGAACACTCTGTACTTCTGCAATAAAAACTGTGATTAAGTTTGAACTCATGGGAACAGAATACCACTCAAAACAAGACAGGTCAGACTTTGGTGGTAATTTGCTCACCACTAAGCAATGATTGTTTTTATTTGCTTCCATAGCAAACATGATTGTATTGTTCAGAAATTTCTCATTTCTACATAAAAAAAGTTCACAGATATATTTTCCTGTCATTTAGATGAGCGAACTGGCCTCAGTACTCTTGACTCTAAGAGGTTTCTGATGATGTGAGTCAAACTTCCCAGAAATACAGGTCCCCAAACAGGGTGCCAGGCTGTTACTTGACGCATGTGCTGCCTCTCTTTTTATATGAGAAATGCTGTTCTCATGTATTCCTTTCAGAGATCTGAGGAGGATGAGACAAAGCGCCTTCTTCAGCTCAGCAAGGAGGATCTTTCACAGGGAGCTGGAGTGGATGTTCTAGAGCAGCTGGATCACAATGAGGAGGAGCTGATTCTTGCTGAATATGAGAGTGATGAAGAAAAGAAAGTGGTATCTGGGTAAAGACAGGGACTGAGGAGGTTCCATGCTGAGGAAACATTTTATGTGTGGTTTTTGTCTTGCTTAGGATGACTCCTGTGACAGTGCAGATTTTATTCAAAGCAGTTTCTTATCTTTTCAAGCTGTCTAAGGCAGTGCTTGTTCTTGGGTTTTGCTTAATGCTTTTTTTGTGTTTTTAGAGGATTTGATTTAATTTTATTTCATTTTTGTTTGGTTTAAGTTTTTCTTAGATGATCAGGGTGGCCTGAAGTACTTTCTGAGGAAGTGTGTCTTAAAATGTGTGGCAGATGTGCCTTTATCTGTGCCCTGTGCCTAACCCTAACCCTGTGCCTCTGGATGCTGAGTGAATGGCTTGAGACCAAATTCCTTGCTTTAGAAAAGCAAGATTGAACACAGGGCATCAGAGGAAGCTGTGAGTCCTGCAGAGTAGGACTGGTGTCTTTTGATACTAGACAGAGCTTCAGCATAGAAACCCCATGAACACTTTCCTCTCTCATGCGTTTGCTTTATGCAGAAAGGCAGAAACCATGCTTGAGCACTAGAAGTCAAATGTATTTAAAATACAATTTTACTGATTAGTATCTAGACAGATCCTTCTGCCTTAAAAATTAAAAAACCACTGGACTACTTTATTTATATGTAGTTTATCAAACATTAAACTGCTGTTGCCTTTGAGGTACTCTATAGCAGCTAAATGCTTTTCTCTATGCAATAGCTGGAAGGTGGTAAATTGCTTCTGAAGGGAAGGCTTTACAAAAATAAATAAGCTCACCAAAGAATAGTATAGCAGTCATTAGTTTATGCCTGAGGCTTAGAAGCCCCAGCATAAAGAGAAAAAGAAATTATTGAATTTCCTAAAGGCAGAGCCCTAAAGACATTTTTCTTTTAAAGAGCAAGGCTTGATGTGATTGTGCACACTTACACTATTCTTAAAAAGTTCTTTTTTTTTTCCTACCTGAGTTAAGATCTGAGGAATCTCTTCTCTCTTCTTGAGATGACTTAACCATCTCTCTTGGGATCTCTCTCCTTGCAGTAGAGCATCATTTGATTCTTAGTGATCTGCAAAAAGGAAACTAGGCTTTCTTTCTTAGGCTTGAAGAAGATGATGATGATGATTTGGAAGAGGAACATGTGACTAAGGTGAGATGAGGAAAGTATATAAGTGGCACCTCCTAGAGTAGAGTAGGAGTGAGCAGAATTACGGCATCCTTGCCAGTAGAATTCAGAACTAGCATCTAAGAACTGCCAAGTTTGTTGATAACGACAAGTGGTTCTGCTGTGCTCATCTCCTTCTGGGCTACACTGGCTGTCTAAGCAGCTTCCTCTGCTGGCACTGCTTAATTTTTGCTGTGGCTTGCTGCAAAAGCACACTGCAATAAACAGTTTTTTATTACTCTCCAGAGGTGAGTCCCTGTTTTTATAGAGACCTTGGAAAATTATATGGAAACAAAGGCAGCTGCATAGGAGAAAACAAAGATAAGGCTTTGGGCCTAAACAACTGTGGCACTCAAACATGTGCCTCCCCTTTTGTTTTTGAAGGCTTGAGCAAGGTGAACCTTACTGAAGTGCTTGGCTGCATCCTTGCAGGATTGGTTATGGGTAGGGGATTGGCTTCCATGTTCTCCTTGTTTTCCTTTTGTTCTTCCTCGTTGCAGATTTACTACTGCAGCCGCACTCACTCCCAGCTGTCTCAGTTTGTGCATGAGGTGCAGAAAAGTCCTTTTGGCAAAGACACACGTCTGGTCTCCCTGGGATCCAGGCAGGTAAGTGGTGGTGTTCTCCAGGGACCCAGGGTGCATGTTAGCCTGATGTGAGAGACTTTGTGAAGAGGTGTGTGGATCTGGTACACAGAAGGCATCTTGGGGACTGACTGAGTCTTCCATTGAAAAACTAAAGCAGTCATGGGTCACAACACAGTGATACACATTTTTCAGTGAACTCTGTTTTGGTTGTTTACCCTTTTATGTGAATGTAACAATCTGTTTTACCTTTTCTGATGTGGAATGTTACAGATGTCTGAGTCACTGAGAAGGCACTCCTCTTATCAGTATTTCTGGCAGCACTTTTTAGAAGCTGTTGTGTAGCAGTGAGCCATCTCAGTGCACTTGTTCTCACTTTTTTCTCCTTGCTAAGTTTTCATGGGTTTCAAGCATGTCTGTAGCAATTAATATGCATGGTGTCTGACTGGAAGACTTTTCCATTTTGGAATCTGGCCTAAGGTTGCTTTAAAAATATCTATTGTTTTAGAGCAAAAGGTACACATGGGGCATTCAGCTCTGAATTAACCCCCTTCATCTTCCTCTGTTTGCATGTCCCAGAACCTGTGTGTGAATGAGGAGGTGCGGCGCTTGGGTGCTCTCCAGCTCATCAATGACCGCTGCATGGAGATGCAGAAGAACAAACATGGTAGGAACAATTCCAGCCTGGGGAAGCCATTGCTGGTAAAACTGTTGTGAGAGTATGGAGATAGTGGGCACTGCCAATCAGTTCTAGCCAAGGGAGTGTTAGGAGCTTGGAAATGACAGGTTGGAGGAGCAGAGCTGGAGATCCTCGGCATTTTTACTTTTCTTGATCTCCAGATTAGGATGCTGAGAGCTGGATGTATTTTCTGATTGTCGTAAGTTAACCAGGATTTCTGCAATGGAAGGATACTTTTGTTTGGTAACTCAGTACTAGAAATTGTTGGAAAATGTCATGTGGTTAATCAACTGGCAAGAGTAGTGTCCACTATTGTGGAGGATATCTTCCAGGGTTCATCACGACACAATCAATATGATCTTAGTGAAGATGTTTACTCAGAGCATCAGACTTATTTTATACTATTTCTAACTTGTTCACACGCTTCTAATTCTATTACTATTGGCAGACACTTCTTACTCTATTATTGGTTAATAAAACTTATGAGCACATTTCTATACATTCTAATTGGTTAAATCTCTTCACAATGCCGCAGGTTCTGGTTGGCCTGTTCCACTTGTTTTTTTGGACCCGTTTTCTTCTCTTGTTTAATTTTTCTCTGCTTGCACCAAGGTCAAATTATCTTCTCTTGCATACCTTTTCATGAGAAAGTTAGGTCAAACTGACTTTGCATACTTTGTTGCATAGCTTTCCCACGAGAAAGCCAGGCCTCTCAGCCTGTCTTCTCATCAAAAGCTGAGTTATGCATGGGGGAGCATGGGGCCTATTGCCCTCCAAAAGTCTTATAACACTGAAATTCTCCAACACACTATGGAGATGGAAATGTTAAAGCTGAATAATTTTTAAATAGATGATAGGTCAGAAATACATATGACAAAACTTGCTTAGAAATCCCTGAGGTTCTGCGAAGTGGTTGTTTTAGGCTATTGTGTGTGTTGCTCATAGCTTTCATTTGATTTCTGCTGTTAGAAAAGAAGAGTGATGAAGAGAATGAAGGGAAGAAGAGACGTGTGGGTCGTGCCATATGCCCATTTTATTCCTACGAGCAAATGCAGTTTCTCCGTGATGAAGTTCTAGTGGAAGTAAAGGATATTGAGCAGTTGGTGTCTTTGGGAAGGGAGACCAAAGCCTGCCCATATTATGGGAGTCGATACGCCATTCCTGCTGCTCAGGTAAGGTGTACACAGTTTTAGTGGAATTCATGCCAGATGCTCTAAAAATAAACCGATTGCCTGCTCCCTCCAGTACTGTTGCTCAGTGTCATGGGAGCCTGTAAACAGGCTGTGTTTCTGTCAGTTGTAGTTCTGATGAGAAAGAAAAGGAAAATGAGAATTCCCATCAGAATTTAATAGGGAGGCTGCGAGTATGTCTCAGCATTCTGAAATATTCTGAAATACTCTTAGCATTCTGAAATACTTGAATGTTTTAGTAAGTGTGAGGCAATACTGACACATGGGTGTATTCTTAGCTCTTGCCACCTCTCTTCTTGCTTGATTCTTCTCTCAGAAGACATGCTTTTAGTGCTTCAGAGGAGGTTTGGAAGGTAACCTGAGCCAATATGCAATTGTAGCCTAGTCACTTCTCTTCAACTTACATCCCAGTGTCCCTCTCAAGCATGTGCTCCTGTTTCTCTTCCTACCTTTCTCATAGTAGGAGTGTAAGTCACTTGGCTGAATTCTGTGAGGCCCTCTAATGTGGGCCTTTAGTGAGTGGTTGGAGAGTGCCGTAAGTTTGTACAGATGAGAGCTGGAGTCAGGGCAGTGTGTGCTTCTCCTGTAGCTGGTGGTGCTGCCCTATCAGATGCTCCTGCATGAGCCTACCAGGACTGCTGCTGGGATCAAGCTGAAGGATCAGGTTGTAATCATTGATGAGGCCCACAACCTCATAGACACCATCACCTGCATCCACAGCGCGGAGGTCAGCGGTGCTCAGGTCAGTCACAGCCTGGCCTGTTAATGGAGAGGGAGCTCTGTATCCAGCAGAGAGCCCTCTCTTGACTCCTTGGTAACAACAGCTCCTTCTTTCTGTTTGTGTAGCTATGCTGTGCCCACTCCCAGCTGTCGCAGTACATGGAGCGATACAGGTGAGGATCTCAGAGGGCAGAACAGCACAGCAGTGACAGGCAGTGTGGATGCCATGGCTTGTTTCATGGCTGCAGGGTCTTTCTTGTGCTTTTTTCCCAGTGGAAAGTTACTGCATTAATAGTTCTGCAGATGAAAAGACGCTTGCTTCGTTATTTTTGTCTGGAATCCGTCTAAGTCAGACTCCTGGGGCTGGTGTTAAGCATGAGAAGGGGATACCCTGAGGATCCTGGCTTTCCCTTATACTCTCAGTTCCTTTCCCAATATCTCCCTCTAATTACTTCTACTTTGTGGTGCAGAGTTTAAAATATTCAGTCTTTTATGTCTCCCCTGGACCTTAGTGTTTCATGTGCTGACTGGCGTTATGGTAGAGGCAGTATGCTCTGAGGAGGAGGAAGCTGTATGTGGGTTTTGGCTCTGCATCTTGTCATCCCTGTGGTGGTTGATTCTTGTGCTCAATGTTTTGAATAACTTGAATTTGTGGAGCATCACTGAGACTTGAGGCTTCACTGCCATTGTAATAAACAGACTGCAATTAATGTGCAAGGAGAAGGAGAATGGTAGGAGTGGTGTGGGGTGCAAGGGTGAATGATCTAGGGTGATCTTGGGCAGGATATCCAGAGACTGTGCCCTGTCACAGAGAGGGAGAGTGAGCCTGGGAAAAATCATTCTCGATTCCTTTTTCTCCAAAATGAAGAAAAGTTCAGGTACTTTTTTTCTGCAGCTCAGTTGCCTGTGTTAATCCCTGAATATGTTTTGGGGCCTTATATCTGCCTCATTTTTCATAGGAAACGTTTGAAGGCAAAGAATTTGATGTACATTAAGCAGATCCTGTATTTACTGGAGCGGTTTGTGGCCATGCTGGGAGGTAAGTAAATCTATTCTATCTCCAGGGATACTGACAGACTCTGAGCGAGTTAGGGCTTCTGCAGGACGTTGTTCTCCCTTCCTCCTCTGCAGAGACTGTAGGGAAGTGTTGCTCACATATAGGTTCAGATGTCAGTAATTTTATTTCTTACCCGGTTTGTTATGTGGGGTGTGTACTTTAACCCTTCTCTTTGTTTCATTAGCTGAGGATCAGCAGATGACATTGTAAGTTGGTAGAGGCAGTTTTCTTCTCTTTCTGTGTGGTTTTCAGATCTGATTTGAGTGGGGATGATGTAAGATCCTAAGTGAGGAATACAACAGATGTATGACAGTGCAGCAGAAGAGTCTCATGGGTCATCTGCTAGCAAGGCCTCTGCATGTGTCAGCAGGACTCTGCAGAATGAACCTTTCTTGAGTGGTGCCTTTCCTTTGCAAAAAAATATTATTTTGCTGTGATTTTAGATCCACAGGAATTGCAGTGGTCCTTTTCTCTAATCATCTGTTTGCTAGAACTCAGTGTATTGTGAGGGGAGAGCATGTCCTAATAAAGAAATGCTCTTCATAAAGAACTTGCTCCATGCCCAGAGGAAATGTAGCCCTTTGAGGCAGGGGGCTGGTGATGTTCTCTGCCTTTCTCTCAAATGTAACTTCTCTTCCCTCTGTCCTGCCACTCTTCTCTTCCCCACTCAGTGAAGTGCTTTCATTAGAAAGTGCAGCCTGTGTGCAGCTTCATGACTGAGGCTGCAAAAGTGAGATGTGAGGTGGGTGTTAAACACTAGGACATGAAACTCAGTGAGTGGCAGCAATTAATCCTGTTCTGACTGTTGGGGTCTGGATGTAGAGGTGTCCTTAGGTTTTCCCCTCTTCCAATTGCCTGCCAGCCTCTTTGCCTCCCAGCTCCCTGCTGCTGCCCTGGAGAGGGATGAGGGATGCATTGCAGTCCCTGTCTCTTAGCCTTTGCAGCATGATGACTACATAGTGTGTGAGCATTTCTGAGCACCCACTCTACCTGCTGCTTCTTGCCACAGAAGGAATGTAGGTGGTGCTTCTTAGGATGCAGCAGCACACTTGTCCTACAGTTTAGGGCTATTCTATAGAGCAAATTAGAACTGTTTTGTCTGTATAGTTACATTTTGCAGATGTGTATTTATTTCTTGGGTTTTGTCCCAGCGCAATATACCTATCAGCTCAGCCTTTAGCTTCTTGCTTGATTTTGAGACATTGTAAGCCTTCCTTGAACTGGTTTTATGTTTTACAGGTAACGTGAATCAGAATCCTGGCTGTCAGGCAGTTTCCCAAACAGGTAAGTGTGGAGTGAACTCCTGAGGTATGCAGCTGTCAGTCAGGGACATGGGCATGGGCAGTAAGAGGCTTGTAGGCTCCGCAGATAATAATGTTTTTTCTCTTTTCCCCTCTTTTCTTTCAGGGACAGTGCTAAAATCCATCAATGACTTTCTATTTCAGAGCCAGATTGACAATATAAACCTCTTCAAGGTAATGCAAATGTTGTCTGCTAGGGCACAGGTGGTGGTGACTTGTTCAAGGTTACTGGGGAGTGTGTGAGAGCTGGAAGTAGAGCCAAGGCCCATATGGCAGCATCTGCTTTCTAGCTGTCTATAGGCAAAACTAAACAGTAAGAGCTGAGGATGCAGAAACTATACTACTCCAATAACCTAACCTATCCCTTGAGCCTTCAAAAACAGCACCTTAGCAGTATGTGTTTCCACTCTGGATGCCTTTGTAATAAACTGTTGTCAGGGAGGCAGCACTCACAAAAGGCTGTGCACCTCTCCCCAAAAGCATAGCAAGTAATAACGCTACTGGTCAGGGATCAAGGACAGCAGAATGGGAGAAGGGATGCTGAATGCCAGGTCATTTTTCTGTCTTCCTTCAACAGGTTCAGCGTTACTGTGAGAAGAGCCTCATCAGCAGGAAGGTACTTGCCCCTGAGGTTTAATGGTCGGCAGCATTCCAATGCTGTTTCACACATGGAATTTGAAGGGGAGAATGCAGCAGCTGGGGTTGGGAACCTGTCTTCTCCACCCTGCTCTGCAAACAAAATGCTTCCTGCAAAAACCACTATATGTGCAGATTAACCTTTGCTTATCCAGCAAAGAAACATACAATAAGGTGTACCGTGGTATTCCAGTGGGTGTTAATTCTGCGCTTCTTGTTGTCAAACCTGCCAGCTGGGTAAACTTGCACTGGAGGAACAGACATCAGAGACTTGTTTAGGTTTTGATTTAGTAGGTGGAGGAAGGTGATAGGAGCTCTGGGTTGTGCTGATAGGTTCTGATTGAGCTGGTTTGTGAACACTTGCTAAGAAGCTTTATCTGTGGAAGCCAGCAAACCTGCTTTTTTCTTGTCTGATTCCTGGTGTTAGTAGTCTTAGTCTTTCTGGCTTTTGTTCGGCAGCTTTTTGGGTTTGTGGAGCGGTATGGGGGCCCTGCCACAGCTGTGAAGACCAACAAGGAGAACCAGAAGCTGGCTGGTTTGCAGAACTTTCTTCTGACCCTTCAGCAGGGATCTGATAAGGAGTGTGAGTTCAGACTCCTTTTGTGCATCTGTGGGCAGAGTAAGGATGTGGAGCCTGCATCCATCTGCATGGGGAAAGTGGGGGGGCAGATTTGAAGAATGAGAGACTGTAAGTGTCCTACACAGGTGTTTTTTAACAAGTCTGACTAGCTGACCTAGACAATTATACATTTGATTGAAGGTCTTCTGAGGCCCCTTCCAAGCTGAATGATGATGTGTTCACACTGCACTCACTTAAGCTTTGCAGTGCAGTGACCTGCTGGCTCTGGGACCTGAGCTACTGTGTGTAGCTCTCCTTAGTGGTACCACAAAAACTAGATCTTTCTCTTTTTTTTAACCTCTTAGCAATGAGACAGAATTTGGGTTTTCCCCTTTATTAGGTCTTGGTTCTCTCGATATATAGATCAGGTATCATGTTCCTAAACATATTTCTTGTTTAGTCCCTCTCTTTAGAAGTGTGGCCTAAGTTGCTTGTCTCTCCTTTGCCAACAGGTCGTCCTCAGAGCCCTCCTGTGGAGGCTGAGAATGACCAGCTCCGAACTGCCTCTCCACTGATGCAGATTGAAGGATTTCTCTCGGCCCTCACAAATGCAAACCAAGATGGCAGAGTCATTCTTAACAGACAAGGTACTGAAAAGGGCAAGCTGGAGAGAGGTGGCATGAGTCAGTCACAAGCAGAGTGCTTCACTGGCAGTGAGGGAGGAGATCTAGAGCCTTTGGGGAGCCTGCAGCGACATTTCTGTGCCATATATGATGTAGTTAGGCAGGCTTGGTCTGTCTGAGGATGCTCATGACCACTTAACTAAGGGCACTGGGGCCAGGTTTGCAAGCTTTGCTCACACTTTGGATGTCAGTTTTCATCCTGCAATTTACTGCACCTCTTCTACAGCTCCGCGGAGATTAGGAAGCAGAAGGTAGCTTCCAGGTGGGTGTTACCTGCTGCTGCCTTTGTCAGCGTTGAATAGCAAGTCCTTGCTTTGAGAGGTGGGGACCTGCCACAATGCCCAGGGTGGGACAGAGAATCTCTCATATCCCTGAGTGTGTGTATCCCACAGCTGGCTCCTGATCCTGTTTCTCTCCTTTTCCCAGGCACAGTCGGTCAGAGCAGCCTCAAATTCCTCCTACTGAATCCAGCTGTCCACTTTGCCAAGGTGGTGGAAGAATGCCGTGCTGTAATCATTGCTGGAGGCACCATGCAGCCGGTGAGGGAATAAGGATGCTGTGCTGGGATCTCAGGAGGTACTATCTGCAAGCAGGCATGGAAAGATTGCAGCTAGGTCCCACTGGGATGTGCTGCTCTGCTCACTTTTTGTGGAAAAAGACCTTTCCTACCTGGCTGTTTATCTCCCTGGTACAGTTTCCCTGTATGAGGTGTTTTATGGATAAAGTTGTAGGTGCAATGGCAGGATCGCCCTTGTCAGCCTCTCTCGTCCTCAAGACGATACAGGCTGAGTTCGTGGTACGTTGAACTAGCACGGGTAGCAGTCGAAGGACCTTGTGGTACAGTGTATCTTACTGCAGGGACAGGCATCCCACAGGGAGCAGCCCATAGGGATTAAGGAAAATCAGTCCCGCTGTCCGCGGGCAGGGGGCGCTGCCGCTCCTCCGGCGGGGAGGTCCGGGGGCTTTGTGTGTTCCACATTCCCTGTCCCTGATGTGCTCGTCCTGGAGCGAGCTGACCCGTGCCGCTACCGTAATGTCCTTTGGGCTGCCGACATTTCGCCTCTCTTTGGCTTTGTGGTTTGTAGGTGGCTGATTTCCGAGAGCAGCTGCTGTCCTGTGCTGGTGTGGACCCTGCACGTGTCATGGAGTTCTCTTGTGGTGAGTGTGCTGGGCTGGCAGGGGGCTGGCAGGGAGCTCATCAGCTGCAAGTGCTGCAGTTTGCCTTTGGTGCTGCTTTGTTAGCACCCTGCGCAACATGGCATCTTTCCTAAGAATCAGGGAAGGAAAGAATTGCAAGTTTGCTTCCACTGAGCTTTCTCAGTGATCTTGGCCAGTACTGGCAGGCAGTGTGTGCCATGCCTTCTTCTCAGGGGCTCAGGGAATAGAATTCAAAATAGCTGAGTGACTGAGGCACTTTGGCTTGGCCAGGCAAACATTTGCTTCTGTCACTTTCGCGCAGGTAGAGCTCTTCATCTTGTAGGGTTTGTGCCAACAGCAGTGATGTTGACTCTTACTACTCATTTTTGTCTGCAGGACATGTGATTCCTCCAGAAAACATCTTACCCATAATCCTCTGCAATGGCCCTTCCAACCAGCAGTTGGAATTCACCTATCAGACAAGAGACTTGCCCCAGATGGTCAGTCAGTCCTGTGTTCCTTTCCTTAGGATCTCCTTTTTGCTTCATATGCTTATGTTTCATTGGCCAGTACGCTCTCTATTTGAAAGGTGGGCTCATCAAAAGCCATGCCAAGGGAAATCCATAGGATTTGGGGCAGGTGTGTTGTGAGGTAATTGAGAAAGAGCGTTAGCAAAAGGGATTTAAGCCATGGTAGCTTTTGGAGATTAGTAATACAGCAACTGCTGTTTGTGTGCTGGGCATCAGGAGAAGATTTATGACTGTGCCACAATTTGAAGGGCTCAGTGACAGTGGAGCAGGGCAGCCCAAACCACAGAGGCAGCAGGAGGTGTTTCAACATTTTTTCCTTCTACCTGTGGCAAGTCAGTAAGCACCTAAAGCCACACACTATATCTGCTCTGCCCTGTTGAATCTCCCCCAGATGTGCTAACTAGCTCTCAACATCTGTTCTTGTGTGACAGTTTCCATCTGCTGAGGCAAACTCCTTTCCTGAGTGACCATTGTTCCACAGCAGTAACAGAAACCCCAGGTTAGAGAAAAAGGCCAAGCAGTGAAGAGCTTCATAGTGATGCCCAGCACCCCTGTAAAGTTCTTTTGGACCTAGCATATTTCCCACATTTTTTTCCTCCCCTAAGGCATGTAACAGGGAGTGTGTGATCCTGGGATTGAGCCCAGAACTGCAGCGGCATTAGCTGGAGGTCCTGTCAGCTGCAATATGCTCTAGTCTCTCTTGCAGATGGACGAGACAGGTCGAATCCTTTGCAACCTGTGCAACGTGATCCCAGGAGGTGTGGTGTGCTTCTTCCCCTCCTACGAATATGAGAAGCAGGTGTACACACACTGGGAGAAGACAGGGCTGCTCACCCGCCTGGCAACTAAGAAGAAGGTGATTGTGCAGCCAGGGTAGTTGGTACTTTACACGGAGGTTTCAAAAATCAAACAATTACATATGCATTGCAGACCTCTCTGTCTGTCTGAGTTGTTCTCATACTCTGCACAGCAGAGCAGAGCGGATGTTTGTCTAGCTAATCCCTCCAGTTACAAATAAATGATACTTGCCGGGTGGCTGATCACTGATCTGGGATCTAAATTAGGTTGAATGCAGCTATACATTCTTTAAATGCATAGTCTGTGTAGTGGCCGGAGGGGGAAGAGTCTTTGCTTTCCATAACCAGTCAGCTTGTTTCTGTGTGGCTGGGGGCCTGTTCAGGTTGAGCTCTTACAGGGAATTTGTTTTTCCCAGGCTCAGCTGTCCCCCTTAAGCACAGACCAGCATAACCAAGGACTAGGCAGAGTGGGGCCACACTGCAGTTTGTAGGACAAATGATGTTTTGCTTTCTGGTAAAAGTACAGAGATGAGAACTGGAAGAAAAGAAGTGGTTACTCCTGTTGAAGGAGTGATGAGAAACACTAAATAGAGATCACTGCAAATACAAAATCTTTGCAATGACTTTCACAAGTATTTGAAGGCTGGGTATTGAAGATCAGGCAGTTCAGGGTTTTCAGGGATCTTGGATCACATGCTGGAGGAAAAAACCCAAACATATACCCTGGCTGTGACTTCTGTTTATCAAAAGCTAAATAACTTACCACGTGGGTTAGGAGAGCACAGTCCCAGATATTTCACAGCCTTGGTGCCAGCTTTCTGGCACATGGATCTGCCTGTAGGTTTTTGTGGTGGAAGCATTAAGCTTCAGCTTCTCCATGTTTTTGTACAGCTACCATTCCTAGTGTCTCTCAGGTGTGTCCTGTCAGGGTCCCAGTGCTCTGGCTGGTGCCTCTAAGGCTTTGTGCCACAATCACACAGTTTGTTCTACTTTTCGACTCTGATTTGTTCGTGTTTGGCCTTTGCAGTATCCAGCAAATTGGATATGCGTTAGTCAAGGCAATTTGGTAGAAGTGCAGCAAGTGTGACTTTCAGCTGCCCACACACAAGATCAGATCATAGCAGGGGAAGGTACAAGTACAAGTCTTTTCTGAGGTGTCGAGATCACAGCGAGATTTTATATAAATAATGCAGGGAACATTAATTTAAATCAGAGGATTAAATAGCTACTCTTCAGTAAGTTAGTTTTGGCCTATATTTGTAATTGCCAGTTGACCGCACTTCTTGCTAATCAAGTGAAAATACATCTCTTAGTTCTTTACTGTCACAGAGAAGACAGATGTTGCATCTCTTGTTCACTAGGAAAACAATTTGTGATTTAGGCCAAGGTGCAGCATCTATCAAAATGCATCTTAATTAACTGCAGGGGCTTTCAGTAACTAATTAGGCATGCTAGAATAACGAAAATAAATAGTACTTTATTTATGCTTTGCATAAACAGCTAATTTATTCACTGGGCAAGTGGAGCTATTACTTGGAATTAATTGATGATACAAATCAACCGGTCCTGTCACTGTCCACCAAGGTACTGGAGTTGGAGAGTCTCCTCACACTGAAAGATCTGGATTCATAAGCACCAGAGGTGCACATTGCTTTCCTGCCTCTTTGCTCTTGGGTGACTTTTAACTTCTTGTAGAAGTAAACAGTTCTGTCAAAGCTGGAAGGGAATGTTGGAGAGGCAGGAGCAGCTGCTGCTCCCTTCAGAGCCCAGCTGAAAAGTGCTGTAGTGAGCAAGCAGTGCGCTTCCAGGATGGAGAGGAAAGATGCTGGCTAAGTTGGTTTTTCAAGAAATTTGCCTTTCCTTAAATCTTAGTTCCATATGCTGTTGAATGGCATGAGGGTAAAATGATTTGCTTTCTTTAAACTGCTTTCTGTTGCTGCAACTGACGCACTGTGTTTGTGACAGATCTTTCAGGAGCCTAAGAAAGCCAACCAGGTGGAGCAGGTGCTGGTGGAATATGCCAAGTGCATAAAGGTAAGCTGAGCTGACAGGCTGGTGGAAGCATGGCATCCCAGCTGCTGTGGGAGTGCTGCTAAAGAGGGCACTATAGCTTTTAACAAGGAAAGAGGGCTCTAGCTCAGGTGTGGGAGTATTTCTGAAGCACAGAAATTTTCCCTACTCTTGTTTAAGATGATGGTCCCTCTCCTGCAGCGCTGCAGTCAGGCAGGAGGACAGATGACAGGGGCCCTGCTGCTTTCTGTAGTTGGAGGCAAAATGAGTGAAGGGATCAACTTCTCTGACGACCTGGGAAGGTAAGATGACTGATCTTGAAAGGTGAGCTCTGACTTGTGGTTTGGGGCCTCCAAGCAGGATAGACACATCAGTACTTGCATAGATAGAAAATCCTGGGGAGCACACGACTTCACCTGATGCTTAAAGCAACAGGAGGGTCTGCTGGCTGGTGTAACACCCGCTTGTCCAGGCTAGTTTTCCTGTGAATAATGCAGTTAAGCTTGCTGTGCTAATGATAATCCCTTGTTCTGGTGCCCTGAATCCCTCTGCAGCTCTGTTCAGAACATGCTTGTCAAGACTGCTGTGTTTTATTGCCACCTTTGGTTTTCAGGGCTGGCTGTCTTTCAGGGGTGCAGTGACCTCTAATTTATCAGTCTATTGGGAAAGTGCTCTAGGATGAGACATTAAGAATAATGCAGTCCTCCCTTGCAGGTGTGTGATTATGGTGGGAATGCCTTACCCCAACATTAAATCTCCAGAGCTTCAGGAAAAAATGGCTTGGATTGACAAATCAACGGTAACAGAGACACTTCTGCTTTATGGTATTGACTTTCTTCCCAGCACATGAGTCCCAGAGCTGCCTTTGAAGGTTTTCTTTTGTTCTCTTTGAGCTTGCCCTTATTTCCCAGACTCTCTGGTACCAAGAGCACAGCCTTCTCCACGAAGCTCATGAACAGGTGGTCCTAAACACAGGGAAGAACTTCAGTGGAGGGAAATACCACCAGGGCTCACTGGGAACTCCGAGTTCCAAAGGGAGCAAGGACCCTTTATCCCAGGGGAGGTGGCAGGGTGGTAGAAGCTGATTGCTGGGATCGCTATTTTTGGGTCATTTGTCCTTCCTTATTGCTCACTGGATGTGCTGTTCCTGGGCAGCTGGGGACAAAATTTCTGCCTGCAAGGGGACCTTGGCTTGGCTCTTTGTGAATGCTCAACATAGTTTTCTGACCACAGCCTTTCTTCTGTCCCTCCTTACTCTCAGCTTGGGGTCTGCCTCACTCTGCAGGGGTAAAAGCATTTGCTTCACTTTGTCATTAAGACTACCTGGTTTGATTTACACCTGCCTCATGTTCAGACTTGCCTGTTTCTCCTTTCCAGCCCAGAGCTGCTGGCCCGGCACCTAGCAAAATGCTGATTGAAAACCTGTGCATGAAGGCAGTAAACCAGTCGATAGGTAATTCATCCTTCCTTGGACAGGCTGGGGGACACAAAATGTGACTGCAGTGAAAGAGGAGGGGGGAAGGAAGGACGCGTTACCCATCCGTCTAAGTACAGATGATGGGAACATGAGCTTCCTTGTCTGAGAACAAACACTTGTCTGGGCCATTTTTTGTTTTTATACTCTGTACAGGCAGAGCTATTCGCCATCAGAAGGACTTTGCCAGCATTCTCCTCCTGGACCACAGGTACGCACGCCCTGCCATCTTTAACAAACTGCCACAGTGGATAAGGGAGAGAACCCAGGTGAAACCTGCCTTTGGATCAGCATTTGCAGAATTAAGAAAGGTCAGAACTTCTGTCTTATGTACTGCTACCAAAACTGTTTCCCACTGTGCTTATCTGGGCTTTGCGCAAGCCTTCCCTTTGAAGTAAATTCAGGGACAAACTGTCTGGTTTTGTGTGTTCCTAGTTCCATCGAGGGAAGTTGGATACTCTGTGATGTGGACCAGAGAACAGATGGTATTCAGCTCTGTGAGTTATACCTCTGAAGAATGGATGAAACAACATGAGTTGTTGCTTTTCTGTACCCTAGACTCTGCAAAACTCTGCCTTCTGCCTCCTTTGTGGAAGTTCAGTACCTGAGTGCTATGACATGAGAGCCTTGAGCACCATAACCAGGAGGGAAACTGGTTATAGGTTGAGGCAGGTGAAGATAATAGCAGCAGGTTCCTATTTGTTTAGAACTGTTAAGGTTTTATTTAATTGATTAAATACTTTCAACCAAAGCACTTAAGTATGGGGAATATAATTATTTTAACTGAACACACCTGTTTTTTACCATCAACTGCCAAGTGTAGGAGGTCTGATGACCAATGACAACATAGAGCTTTTCACAGGAATTGTATACTAGCAGGCCATTAGTTTGTGTCCTGTTGGAGTAACAGAGTGGTGAGACACAGGATGGCCATGGGTAACGTTTCTTATCCCCTTCTTTCTACCTTGCATCAAGTAGTCAATAGATTGAAAGAGCAGTTCATTCTTTGAAGGGGAATAAAGGTTATGTCCATAATACAGCACTTATTTGATCATGCACAGGGTTGCTCTGTTCTTTCTACTGCCTAAGTTTTTCAATTCAAAATAACTTTTTTAGTTTAACCTTCCTGAGGTTCTTTCCAAGGTTATAGACCAGTGCTGGAGGGCAGCACTGGGGACATAATCCCACAGCTGTCCCCAGCTTGTTTCGTGATCTTCTAAGTTTCTTCACAGGAATTTCTTTTGCCTCTTTACCAGCTTCAGCAGCTGGATGCTACTTCTCAAGGCTCTTAACAATGAAGAAGATACTTACACAGATTATGATGCAGAGGTGTTACCCACTCCCTCTATGTTAATTAGCCCCACAGAGAAAGAAACAGTGGCCTATGAGAAACTTCCATTCAGTCTCTTGCCCCTTCAAAGGGAAACCCCAGGGTGCAAACCCCAGTTTGTAAAAGCTTTGCTTTCACTCTGCTGAAAGAGGGAGGGGATGTACTTGCTTCTAGCAGCTGGTGACCTCCAGCCTGTGGCTGGTGGTGCTGGGCTGTAAGGCTGAACCTTGCCATTGATGAATGGACAGCTGGGCTTTCCCTTTACACATTTAATTGATGACTCTTCCTGCTTTTCCCAAAGTGAAGGCGGCAAGGACCTGCTTCCTTCAAGTTTATTGAAATTTTTCAGACAGCAGCAGATTGACACTAATGCTGAACTGACCCCATCTATGACTCCCAGTCATCCTCATCCTCCTCACCCACGGGCTGCTGTGGGGGTGGGAGGGGTGGTATTGAGTCCGACATACGAGCAAAGGCACCAGCAGGACTTCCTGGAGCATCGGCATTTCCAGAGGCTCCTGGCCCTTTCCCTGAAATACCTGTGAGGGAAGGAAAATCACCAGAATGACACCTGGGGACTAGAGAACACAGAGACACAGCAAAGGGGAGGGGGAAAGCGATGCTTCCAGCATCCAGATAAGCAGAATGGTCCACATGTTTAACGCTGCCACAGTCCTCTGCAAAGGGCTCATTTAACTACAGCACCACCTGAGTAAGTCCCGGCTCTTCTCTACCCAGCACAGAGGCCATAAATGTCCCAGGTACCTGCCAAGGCCTTGGGGTAACTCAGGTACCCCCTGCGGGGAGCAGCCCAGCTGCCCCAGCACTGAATTAAAAAGACATTGCTGTCCCTTCTCAGATAACTTTCAGAGTCCATCCTGTGACTTGAACACACAGCCTCTTCCAGTGCCTCCAGCTGGACTTGAGGTAGAGATTCCTATACTCATCCTCTGTAAAGACACTCCCAGCTATACTGTGGTACACTTGCCAGGGAAAGTGTTCTGTTTCTAGAGCTGTGGCTGACACAACTGAGGTGCCAGGAAATGCTCTCCCTCTTTCCCAGGGGGAAGGAGCAGCCCACCCTGCAGGACATACCTTTGCGCCTCAGCACCAGCTTGTTGAAGAGGTCTGACATCAAGTCTCCACCTTGTCCTGTAGCTCTCACTGAAACAGCAAAACAAGTCAGTCAAGAAACATTAGTCTGAACCAAGCACTATGGCTAAAGCATTCTCCTGCAATACTGCCTTCAGATTAAAAAAAAACCCCTAAACCTCTATTCTTGTATCAACCCCAAAACTAGAGTCCAGCTTCAGGTCAGGAAAACACTAAGCACCACAGGGTAACGGCATCTTCTGGGGAAATCCAAGAGTGGAATTCCTTGAGGAGCTGTGCATTTGCAGTCTCATTCTACCAAACCAGCTCAATCACTCCCCTCCCCAGCTACCTTAGCCAAGGTGCTCAAACTGCTTGAGCCTGGCCCCTCTTGGCCCCACAGTTTTGTGTGCCTGCTCCCATGCAGCATATGTGAAACTTCTACATGTGCCCTGAGACAGAGTGGGTCTCCATCTAGAACACAGATGCCCTGGCAGATGGGTTTCAGTGAGTTCACAGAACTCTGGCTGAATGGTAAACATCTGAGACCTACACCAGTTTGTATACTCCTTTCTGCTCTTAAAGTTCCATGCTCCTGACTTGCTCCAGCCCCACACCTGCCCAGCCTGGGGCAGAGAGCAAGGAAGAGCAGTTCTGCCAAAGAGTGCCACCACCTTGTTCTTGTTCCTTCTGCTTCTTCTTCTCCAGCTTTCTCTCCTTGACGCTGCGGAGATTGGCCTTCCCAATGCCACCGGCCTGGCGGATAGACTCCAGGAGACTGGCACGCCCAGTAGAGGGGTTCACCACCTCCTTTGGGGCTCCTTGGACAGAAGCTGCAGGGACAGGAAGGACAGGCAGAAGACATGGTGCATAATATACAGGTTCAGCCCAATTCCAATGGGTAGGGCTACTCCAATACTCACCAACTACCCCTCTCCACCACAGCTTCCTCACTCTGTCAGAAGGTTTGAAAGGCACAGGGAACCACCCAAGGAGTCAGACTAGGCTGGTGAAGCTGTGGAGATGCCCAGCACTTACCTGCAGGCACTGTGTTGCTGCTCTCCTCGCTCGCTGTCCGGGCTGGCTCCAAGGGGGCTGTGGGCTGGGGCAGGGGTGGCGGAGGAGGCACAGTAGTTGGTATAACAGGAGGTGGGGGGGGAGGGGGAGGGGGAGGAGGTGGCAATAGCTCAGCATCTTGAAGATCTGAAAGACGAAGGAAGTTGCATCTGAAATATCCAGAGAATGGCACATCGAGAGCTTTAGACAGAGCTTTGGGTGCTGCAGCAGCAACAGATCAGAGTCCTTAGGACATACCTTGCAGTGGAGCACTCCCACCCTGTGCACCACCCTTTTAACAGCAGGCAGGGCCAAGGGGGAGTATGAGATTCCCCTACTCCACTCCCTAGCTGCATCACACTTGCCAAGAGCATCCCACCAGGCTGACACGAGGCCAGGCTCTGCACACTGTGCTCCCTCCTGAGCTGTGTGGAGGGTGAGGGAGTTAAGTGGCCTAGAGTCAGGTCAGCACTTGAGCAGATTGCAACTTTCTCTCAGGCCTAAGGACAAGCCAGGGGTATCTCCAACGTTTATCTTAAAATCTCTACTAATGGACTTTCTGCCTCATCTCCATCTTCTAGCAATCCTTGCCTTCCTCCTTCACAGGGTCCTGGGATCAGGGATTGGAAATACCTGGTTGCAAAGGCTCCACTGACTCAGTGTTGAAAGTGGGCAACTCTGGAATAGCACTGCTAGGGGCAGAGGGTGCGATGCCAGGGCCCAGATCAGCACTGTACATGAGATCTGCAGCAATGCCAGGCAGGTCTGGCAGGTAGGATGGCACATCAATCTCAGGGACTTGGCCCAGATCTGGCACGTAGAAGTAATTTTCAGCAACCTAAAAGAAACACAGACCAACAAGATAAGGAAGTGATTACGCACTTGCAGCAAACAGGGGCACTGCAGGGAACATTCTGGGCTGCAGTCAGAGCTGAACTTATGTACCTTGGTACAGTGGCCACTCACCAGGTACCACTACACCTCAGTGCTCAAAGGCTACTTCCTGCAGACCAGGCTTGGAAAAGCTATGCTTCAGAAGGAAGAAATGCAGGACTCTTTTCTAATTTTCTTGCAAGTGGACTCTCTTCTCTGAAGGTTTCATGCACTACCTTGCAGCCTACATAAGCCAGTCCCTTTTCCTCTAGAAATTAAGATTAATATGCAGGACAAGCACAGTTAAGTAGTTAGAGGGGCTTGGCTTTGTGATTAACACAGGCAAAACAGTACCAAGGTGCTCTGAGAATAAAGTCATTATATTGTTCACTATAGTGAACACTAAATTTTTCACTATATACATGAACTCCTGCAGACTAACATAATGACCAAATGGCTCCCAGACTCCTTTTCTCAGTCCCAAACAACACATTCAACCACACACCAGCAAAGCTGGTATGTTTCAGGTATGGCCTCAGCAAGATGTCGGGTACAAGGTCAGTCACTGGGGCAACTGGGTTGGTGTCTAAACCAAGCACAATCCCTCTGCCCTTCTATTTGCATCAGCAGGCACCCCTTTCCAGCAGGAATGATGGAGATCAGACCTCCCTCCAGGGACCTTCTAGTAGTGGCACCTCACTCTCAAATGACTCATGAGGCTCAGGACATAGCACAGGGAGGGCTGATCAAGTGATGGATCCTCCAAATTCCCCTGCAGCCCCGAGTCTTGCAGCACTCTTCTCACATCAGTCAGCAAAGGTTTGAGCACAGAGGAAAATGCCTGCCAAGTTTGAGGGTTTTGGTTTTGTCTTGCCCATCAAGCTCACACCAGGACCTTAAGCACAGAACCAGGCAAGGTCCTTTTGAGGCACTCTGCAGCCCCAGAAGGGGCTATTCTCCTCCCCTCCACCCTGTAAAAGCCCTTCCTTCTCAAGATTGCCGAGCAATCCTCTGAAGTGGAAGCAGCTGCATCCCCACAGCTGCATCTCACCTGTCGGTCCAGCTGTCCCCTTTTGGTGATGGAAAGAGGAGCATCAAAGAGCTTCTCTTCCGTCTCTGTTTCCAGAGCCACATGAGTCTTGGTCACTGCTCCAGCCAGAGGATCCAGGAAAACATACTTCTTGTACCTAAGAGTAGAGGATAAGTATTTTAGTGATGCTACCTTGAGAACCAAGGCCAGAAGAAAGAGTGTAGCTAAGAAGGTCTTGGAGGCAGAGATCTCCTGACTTCACTGACAAAGTTTGGGCCTTCCAGTTTTCTTTTTTTAGCCACATTTTCCAGCCTTTCCCCTCCAAAACTAGGAAGCAATCAGCTCCCCACCCTGCCAGTTCAGCCTCCACACTCATCCTAAAGCAAACCACTGCACTGCCACCATTACCAAGCTCTCCCCTTTCCACCACCAGGCCTGAATGATCCTACAGCCTGCAGCAGGACACCAGTGATTTCTCACTCAAGGTGCAGGAGGAAAGACAAAAAGGGAAAATGATCCATGGCTCAGGAGAAGAAAGAGAAGGTCCAGCACCTGAAAGCTGAGGAAGGACTTAAAGGAGCTCTTCAATATGGGCAAAAGGAAGAACCACAAGGCAAAGCCAAATAATGGGAAAGGGAATTGCAGTGAGGGAGGTGGTTGAGACATTGAAACAATGACAACAGTAAAGTGATTCTGCAAGGAATCATCAGGAGAAGAAGCAGTACCTAAGCTGGCACATGGGGCAGGAGTAACAGCACATCACAAGGCTGGAGAGAAATTACAGGGGAACAATAGGAAAAACTAAGGGAAAGGAAGTGCAAAATTGGGTTGAAAGCAGATGAGTAGAGGATCAGGTGCAGACAAAACTCCTTCTACCCAAGGGTAACAGTGGGGAAGAAAGGGTTCCTAGATGGAAACCAGTGCCAAACCCTGTCCTATCAACAGCCTGATATGTAACACCCCCAGGAAAGCAAACAGTTACTGCTACCCCTAGGGAAGGGAAAGCTCCTCTAAGGACAAGCAGGGGCAGGTAAGCAGCACTGCACTGCTCCAGCTCTCACAGGTTCTCGGTGGTATTGAAGAGTAGCAGGGAGCTGAGGGAGCTGATATTCCTGGGAAGGCTGCCAAGACCTTCTTCTGCATCATCCTCCTGGTGAATTTTGGTGCTCACGCATACAGGGAAATACTTGAGCTTCTCCTGCAAGAAGACAGATAACAGATGGTTAGTCACTAAAACTACAGCTGCTGAGGCAGCTCTCCTCAGCCACCACAACCTGTGCTGCTGGATGCACTGTATGGTCTGGGAATCCTACTTCTCCCTCTCTACTTACCTTTGAACAAGGAAGCACATGGACAACATTGTAACCCCACTCATGACAAATCTCAGCAGTTCAGATCATGGCACATGCTTTTGGTGCCATGGAAAGGTCATACTGAACATATGTTGCTGCAAGGATCCACCAAAATAAAACCGTCACCAAGGCACTGTAGTCAGAGCCAGGGAACAAGTACAAAAGTTTAAAAGGCATTTATTACAGTATCTCCAGCTGCTACACATTTTCATACAGGCAGTCCCCCAAACATCTCTATTACCTCCCCTCTGCTGCCTTCAGTTGATGCTTTAAGAGCTATGATCCCATCGGTGGGGAAAGCAGAGAAGGCAAAGGAAAAAGAGGTTAGGAAAAAACAGAGTGCCTGCACTAGGCAAGAGATCAGGCAGAAGGGAGTGCACAGGGTGGAACGTGTGCCAGATGGTTTTGCAAAGCCTGAGGGATTTGCAGAAGTTTTCAACTCTAATGAACTGAAATCTCCTTTCTCTCGGTTCTAAAACTTCATGCATAATATATAGAGTTCCCTTTAGAAAAGGACTTATTGCATCTGAACTGCTTGACTTTTATATAGCACAGGAACTGCCATCCCACATCAGACCAATGCTGCAGCCAGTGTGACAGTGCCCACTGCCACATGCTCTGGGCGATGAAGCTCAGTGCCCACAGCACTTTTTGCTCCAGAGCAAGGAAAGGCATCAGTCCCTGAAGCCAGAGACTGGGATGGACAGACCTCCTCCCGAGACCTTTCATATACCTCATCCCCTTTACAATTCCTCCTTTCTTCATAAAATAGGACACGCAGCAGCCTGGCAGCTGCAAGGCAGCAACTGTTACGGAGAAGTCAGAGACCGGAGCAGTTTGTCAGGTTAAGTAACTGCCCATACTTATGGTTTTCTATTCTTTTCTATGACCACTTCAAATACTGTCTACAGCTTCCTACCACCTCACTGCTTCCAGCATCCCTGCCACCATCCCATTATCTGAGTCCTTCTTTCATCCTTGCGTTTGTATCAAGGAAATGGAGACCACAATTGGTTCAGTTTTAAGACAGCATCTCAGCAACACAAGCAGTTCCTGCTGATTGGCATTTCAATCTTGAATTTGGTAGCCAGAAATCCTGGGAAATGGCTTAGTCACAGCTCAGTTAATGCACTAAGAGTTTGTCTGATGCTCTGAGTCTATAAAACGCTGTAAGAAAAGACCTGCAAGGTTTTGATTTAATTCACATTCCAACTTGTGAGAAATACACTGAAATGAACATCTTGTAGTTTTTTACAGAATCAAGTAGGCAAAAATATATAAATTGTTATTTAGAGACTGTAGAAGCAGAGACTCAAAATTAAAAGTTCTTTTGAGCATTAATATTCATTTCCCAATGTTTAATTTTTTAAGCATGAGGGAGTACTGACTTTTTTGTTAGAACTGTTCAGACACACTTAGCCCTAAAGTCATATATAGGGGTTTTTTTTTAATTCTCTCTTTGTAGATTTCACGTATCACCGGAAGACTGTGTGTCACTTTAAGGGTGTAGTGAGAAACCAACCATTACCTACATTTACTTATAAGCCTCATCTAAGGCAGTTATAAAGGCACTAAGCATGAGTATTACTCTGAAACTTTTAATTTAAATGCCACCAAAGTGCTAGTCTCATGTGAGTACCTAGATCTGTTTCAAAATTTGAAACAGCTACACACTGCATAATATCCTGCAACTGTGAATTCCACAAGTTAACATGCCATTTAAAAATCACTTTTCTTATAAGAACATTAAAGCCTTAAGCCAAAGCTCAGCAACATTCACATACTGGAGCCATGGGGGATGTTTGAATGCTCAAACACCTCAACTTGGGGTTTGGCACCTGGCAGGATCACACCCCCCAAGGACACTGTATTTTCAGGCATCTTTCTTCCAAGAACCTACAGTCAAAAATACATAAAGTCACCCTGGTTCCTATGTTTAATTAAGCACACACTATTACAAAGGGAATTGGTGTGATACACCAGAAATCCCACTTCCCCCATACCAAAGGAGTGCTGAAGCTAGCTGGAAAAGCACTTCAAGGTGAGAACGTGACAAAAACCTGGTCTAGCCTTTCCATGCCTCTGGGCTCTAAGAGGCAGAATTCACAAGGACATGCCAAGTTACTGACATTTTTGAAACCTAGCAAGGTTATTCCAGCAGTGGACTGAAACTTTTGCTTGGACCTCTTTCGAAGCCCAGGCAGACCATGTCTCTCACCCCACTTTCCAGTCTCCTGAGGGGCATGTGCAGCACCCAGACACACTCCCACTGCAAAGGCAGTGTCCAGAGCCTGGGAAGCCCCACAATGCTGCAGCTAGCTCACTGCTACCACAGCGATGTGCAAAGCAAGGAGCTTTCCAGGCTTGCCACAAGGTCTGTGTTTCTGGCACTCTTATCCACCAGTGCTTACCTTGCCAACCTAAACAGTGTCCTCTCAACAGCTGAGCTTTCACTTGCTTGGGGTGGAGAGGTAAAGGAGAAATTCCCAGGGGAAAAACATTTTTTAAATAAACTGCAGTACCACACACATTTTCAACATTTCAACTCAGCTGCTTTCCCCCCAGAGCACAAGCCCTAAACACTGAACACAGGCTGCCACCACTTACCCTCAAACTGACACGAGCAGAGTTTGCTTTCCTGGTGGGGTGTTTGTGAGTGGAGTTATCAAAGGCCACTGCAACTGCTCCCAGCAAAGAGGCCCTCATTAGAAGTGAAAACAGGCAGTGAGCCTCTGCTGAAAGCTCTAAATAATTGAGGAGGGCATAAATGCAAACATTAGATTTCTTCCTGTCACATTTCATTACTGCAAGGCACGTCAGGCTCTGTGCTCAGTTATGGCTGAGAAGGGTCTGTCCCCCTGGAACACAGTCAGAGCTCGGATGTGCCAAACCCCACTCAGCACATCAGCTGCTCCTGGTGCATGGCCCTCCACCATTTACCATCTGATAGCCACAGCAGCATCCCTCTGCCCCACAGAAGAGCTGCAGGAACTCTGTGTGTGAGCTTGGCAAGAGTAACAAGGCTACTGCATGAGGGTCAGCAAAGCCAGAGAAAGATCAACAACCCCAAAGAAGGATCAAAAGATGGGTCACAGGAGGGAAACAACAAACATCCCTCGGGGTCTGAAACAAAGTCCCTATGGGGATGGCAGCCTTAGTCACAAAGGGCAGACTGTGGAAATGGTACAGAGACTGCCTGGGACAGGGAAGAGGTGGCATTGCAGGCAGATGGCTGTGGGGAAAGGCATGTGGAGCATATTCTGGAGCCAGCAGACCAGTCAAATAAGCACACCATTGGCTCTTTGCAGGACACTTCCTTTTACCAGCTGAAGCTCCTCTCAATCCCTTTCCTGTGTAAGAGGCTGTACATTTGTGCCAGCCCTTCAGGATGGGAGCTCATCTCCCTGTCCACTCACTGCTCACTGCCTACCCCTCCTTCCCCCATGCTCTGACGGGATGGAGCCACCAGACAGACAGCACCACTAACTGGCCTCCTCGCCAGCAGCAGCAGGTCCCATGCAGCTCTGTTCTGCTCCACTGCCAGGACCAGAAGGAAGAAGAAACCCTGCTCGAGTTTGTCAGCTGTCCATTCGGCCAGCAGCCCTGCTTCCTTGGCCTGGCTGAAATATTCATAACTACCGCACTGTGTGAGGTCTCAGCTCCATTAACAGTCAGGAAAGTTTTGCATGATGAATTATTCAGTGGCACCTTTATTTTTGGGCCAACTCACACAAGGATGAGGAAAGAAGTCCCTTTAGGGGTGGAAAGCAGGGAAGTTGTTAAGTTGGTCCCCAACCTGCCAGGAACAGCACATCTGCTACTACTGACACAGCACATACACAGCAACTTTTAAACTTTAGGCATGGCAACTCTTCCTCCTCTCCTTCCAACCCAGGGATGTTGACCCAAATTATTGAAGAATCCTTTGGTAGCATTTCTTGCCAAAACCACCACTTCTCAGAACTCCCTAAGATATCCTCTCTCTGCCACTCAATACACAGGCTTAAAGGGAACTCAAAATTTCAGATCCTCCTTCAATACCACCAGCTGCAGACACCTGTGCTATAGGCACACATAGAAGCCCCAACCATGCCAAGTACTGAGAGATTCAGTCTCTCTGAAGGCTTGAAACCTATAATAGATAAACACAACACAAAGGACAAGCATAGCACAAACTGAAGATGTTAAGAAGCAAAACTGCCTTCCCCAAGATCTAAAACTTGGCTGGGAACCAGGGAGGGACAATACCCAAGCTCAAGGATTTCCTGAGGCAGAAAAAATGCTCGAATGAATGAATGACTTTTTTTCTCCTGACATACTCACAAGTCATCTCACCTTTCCCTTCTCATCATAGCCTATATCAGAGACTTCAGAAACTATTTTCCAATCTATTATGACTCTGATCCCAGCTGCCTTGCTATGCATAGTCAAAGGATTAAGCCCAGGCAGCAGCACCCACCAACGCTGCTGCAGAAAACAGCATTTCAGGAAATGGAAATGCTCCAGAGATTTGGCAGCAGCCACCCAGAGCACTCAACCACCCAGACAAGGGCTTGTACTGACTTGGCCCTCTCAAACTGGCATCTTCACAAGCTTCCCAGCTTGACCTCACACCCCCTCAACTGACAGGCCAAATGAAAGCACATTCTGCTCTCAGCCCATATCCCAAAGCTCTGGTTCTCTTTGTCAAAGAGACAACAGCCTCCCAGCTTCTCTTTTCCTGTTCATTCCAAGGTCTGTTCTCCTCCTTACCTGCAGAGCTTTCTCATCCAGCATTCGGTGTTTGCTTTGAATCTTGTGTCTTGGCCATTTCTGTTTAGCTGGGTCTTCTGCACCAGCAAAAATTGAACTGTACTCCTGCAGCCATTCAGGGGCCGGGTACTTGGCACTGGAAAACACCTGTGGAGAAACAAGGAGGGACTGAAATATGCCAACAGCTAGGCAATTTTACAACACAGAAACACATGTAGTGGAGTAAGCACCCAATCTGTGCTGCCAATGGGAATGGACAACCTTGGAGACAGCAGGCTCCTAAGGGTTATGTGCACAGACACAAACATGTATGGGCTGCCACTTCTGAAACTGAAGTGGCATTGCCTCTCTCTCTCTAAAAGTACTGGTAAAAATGGCAGGAAAGGAGTTGGAAATACTGTATAAAATGGAGCAAGAATGGGAAAAGGAAGATTTTCACCAGTTTTGCATGGTTTGATGAGATTACAGTGCACTAAGGGGAGGCTCTCTAACAGCAGTTTTCATTCAAATAGCCAAAGTGTCTATGAGCCTGAAGTGTGAGGGCATTAGGCTTAACTCAGCACATGCCTTTTGTCTTTCTCTGGAAGCAGCTGGGACAGAAACATATAATGGTCCCGTAAGGCCTGGAGCTGGGAGGCTCATGGTTCTAAAAACCATCAGTTGGCCAAGTCAGAAATGGGATTCTCATCACAACCCTGCTCAGCAGCAAGGCATGGACAGGTGAGCGGGCAGCAGCTTTGGCAGCCGAGCACCTCTTCTTCTCTGGAGCTTATATCAGAAGTAGAGGGAGAAGGTGGAAGGAAGAAAGGAGTTCTGTGGAGCCTTCACTGAAGTCACTACCTTAATAGCCTTCTTGCTGCCCTTTATCTTCTCAATCTTCGCTTGGGCGAGTGTGACTCTCTCACCAATTGCCTGAAGCTGTGCCCGGCTGGCCTCCACCCGCTGAGAGATCCTAGGAGACAAGCACCTTTCTTAGGGTGAAGAATCCACAACCAGTGACTTTTTTGGCAGCAGCCAGTGCCAAGACCCTCAGAGAAGGATGCAAGTCTCAGTGGACTGGGTTGTCTCATAAGGCAAAAAACAGTGCTGGCTGAGACATGCTTGTCTCCATCCCACTGAGAGCTTTATGTACTTCCACATGAAGTATGACATGAAGTAGGACTAGTCCATGACTCACCGCACAACATTCCTGCAGCTGTTTGAGGCACAGGGAGATGAAAAACTGCAGCTTTTTTGCAACACCAGAGGGCCACAAGCCTCTCTGCAAGTACTGTTGACAAGAAAGCCACAGCCAGTTATCAACTGCCAACATATTTTTAATAAAAAACTTGTCACAAACGAAAGGCAACACGTATTAATGAGCAGAATTCAGGACTCATGTAGCTTATATTGTCCTCTCCCCTATCAGCAGTTTGCTGCACAACTTTATCCATGCTGCTTAGCAGTTTTGCAATTCAGTTTCTACACCAGTTAAACAAAATTAGGTCTTCATTTGGAGAAATGAAATATGCTAATGTGTCTAATTTTTGCATGACCAGATGTGCTGGTTTTGGCTGGAGTAGAGTTAATTTTCATCATAGTAGCTGGTATGGGGCCGTGTTTTGGATTTGTGCTGAAAACAGTGTTGATAACACAGAGATGTTATGGTTATTGCTGAGTAGGACTTGCACAGAGTCAAGGCCTTTTCTGCCTCTCACCCCACCCCACCAGTGAGTGGGCTGGGGGTGCACAAGGAGCTGGGAGGAGATACAACTGGAATAGCTGATCCTGTCTGACCCAAGGGATATTCCATTCCATATGGCACCACGCTCAGCACATAAACTTGGGGGAAAGTTGGCTGAGGGCCACTGCTTGGGGCCTGGCTGGGCTTTGGTTGGTTGCTGGTGAGCAATTGTTTTTCACTCTCATCACTTGTCTTTCTCAGGTTTTATTTCTCTCCTTTTTTTGTTATTTTCCTTCTCATTCCAGTATTTTTATTATCGTATTTTACTTCAACTATTAAACTATTCTTATCCAACCCATGAATTTTCTCAGTTTTACCCTTCCAGTTCTCCTTCCCTCCATCCCACTGGGGCAAGGTGAGCAAGGGGCTGTGTGGTGCTTATCTGCAGTCGAGGAATAAACTGTAACACTAGATTAGCATCAATATGCTTTGGGACTAAGGTGAGAAGCCCTCTGTGGCAGCAGGAGCAGTCACTGATTAAACATGTCTTCACCATGTGGACACACTCCTTTCCCACAAACCCAACAGCAGACTCCTTGCAGCCAGGGCCACGACCAAAACTGCCTGCATGTGGTCCGCAGTGGCTGCCACGCTGCAGGAACTGGCACACAGGTTCAACAGAGGTTAGGAGGGATGCTGAGAGCAGACATCAGCTACAGGTAATTATGGAGTAACCTTCTCAGAAGGGCCTTCTTTCCCCATGCATAACTAGCAGGTTCCCCCTAGCTTCAAGCTCAAAACCTGAGAAGTGTTCTGAACCTTCACCCCTCCAATGAAACCAGGAAAGAATATTTTTACAGCTAAACAATGCATTAGGAGAGAGAGCACTCTACTTCAGCAATGTTTTGTAGCAATGAGTTCCACTGGATCATTTTGTGCTGGTAAAAATCAGTCCAAAGTAATGTCTCTAAATTTCACCCAAGGACCCTCTTTGCTTTGAGGAGAGAGCTCTCACAATTTTTTTCTGCTCTAATTCCCTTCAGTAACAAATTTGACATCAGCAGTGATCCATGATTCCCAATTTCAAACTGCACCAAACTCATCTTTTCAAGGATTTTCACCCTGTGCAGCACATTCCCTATTACAATACAGAAATGGACTCACTAAAGCCCCCCACAAAGCAGGTAGTGAAAAACAGCCAGTACAAGCTGCCTATTTCACCCTGTATCCTTCTGAAAGACCCCCACTTCTTTCGCTCAACAGCTTTCAGTGTTTCTGTTTGTTTAGAGCCATGCCTCTTCCCAGAGGCATGAAAATCCTTCCTTATGCATATGGCAGGATAGCACACAGCCTGTTTCTACTTTATTCTGTTTGGAGTGGGAGATGAGCAAAATTGAGCCTCATGAGATTCTCCCTCTCAGAATTATTCTCCATTTCCCCATCCTTTTATTTTAAACACAGTCTAACAGCTTGTATTTTGTACCAACACTGAGTACAAATCTGTTCATGATTTCCTTCCCACACTCTCCCTCTGCCTCAGTGGAGTAAGTCCACATCACTTATACACTTGATAGGTTCTCAGAGTAATTTCTGTTGTTCCTTTCAGTGTGCATTTCCTAGCACCTGTCTGCAGCAAATTTCATGTGTCATAGGGCTGTCCCATTGCCTTGTTTTATTCAAGTGTGAGATGCCTCTGAAGGACCTAGGTCTTTCCTAACTCCTCTCCCCAATGCATTTTCCTACCTCACAGTTCACCTCTTTTTATAATTATATTGATTGGCTCTATTTCCAGTACTGCTCCTGGGGGCATCTGACTATTTTTACCTCCGTCGAAGCTGAATAAACCCCAGTCATTTATTTCTGCTTTGCTGCTCTCCCCTCAAATCAATGATGCAATTTTCTCTCTCACCTGTGAGTAGACCTCTCTTCTAGAAGAACGCAACAAAGCTTTCCTGAAGCTCCAAATAAAAGCCAAGTATCAACTGCCTTTTAGCCAGCACCCTGCTGACTCCCAGACACAATTTTCAGGACCTGACAAGGGACATGCTTTTCTCTCAGAAGAAAGTGTTAAGCAAGTAGTTATGCAAGCTCCAGCCTGGAAACCAGCAAGCGTTCTCCTCCCTTCCACTCCATGAGTGTGAGTGGGCCAAGTGAAGCAGTCAAATGCTTCCCTCTCTCTCTTTCCTGCCCCACATTTTCCCCAGTGCTCCACCATGTATCAACCTCTTCCTCTCCCTTCCCTCACTCACTCTTTTGCTAGCTGTGAAGAAACAAAGGAGGTTTTTGAGGAATCCCATTTACACTCCCCCTTTCATCCTTAACCCCTCCTATATTTAACACCCATTCTCTAAGACACCCCTGTAGGAGAGGAATGGTGCCACACCTCCCTTTTCATCCCCACCAAACACAGCAGTTCAAAGGCTATTCCAAAGGGCTTATCTATGCCAGAGTACTCTCCTCTCCCATAGCACAGACAGCACAAGGGGAAGAACAGAGAGCAAGGCACCTCTCCATCCACCACACTGCACACACTTGTCTCATTTAAAATTTGGTGGAACCTCTCTTAAAAAGGAAGCCAACCCTAAAACCAGGAGATGACTGGCAATTACCACATCCTAGCTGCAACAGTAGTGGTGCATTCATAAGGAAAGAGGGAAGGCATCCCCAGCTTCATCCATCCCTACTGCCCACCAAATGCAAGCACTAAAAGGACAGTATCAGGCAGACAGCCTGCTCCCAGCACAAGCCGGGTAAGTTGTCGAGTGCCAGCTCAGGTGTTTCAAACCATGATGGCTCTTCTCTGAGGCAGTCTGTACTTTCTCTTGTGATCTGCTACTCTAGGACTTGACATGCCAAATCCCACTGACCTTAGGAGTTCTGCCAAAAACCTTCACCTGAGGTGGTACAGATGCAGGCCCACAATACAGAAGGAATACACATCCATCTACAGAATTAATTTATTTGTTGCTGAACAAGATAACTTTGGAAAAAATATTAAACCTCCTCAATCCAACTAATCCAAATGCCATCACATGTACAGGCTCCTAGAAGTGCATGACTGTTATGCATGTACAGTTCAAGATACAGCTGCATATATTAGTTAAAAGAGACAATATACCATATTGATACCGAAAAACATGGGGAAACCCCTCTCATGTTCTATCGTCCTCCAGCAATTTTAGTATTTCTACTGCTGTGGAAATTGAACTTACTCAAAGTAGTCAACCAGTGTTTGGAAAGAAAGAAAACAGAAAGGAATGGAGGGGTGTTGTCAAGGATTTCGGGAGCAGAGTGCTTGAAGCAAGGTGGCATTCAGATCTCAGCCTCCCTTTAAGGAGGAGCATGTTACTGAGTGGTATCTGAAGGGCAACTGCAATCAGGACAGGAGGTGTTAAGTGTTAATAAAACACCCTTCACTCAGACAGCCAAAGCCACCATCAGTGTCTGAACCTACCCTGTGTCAGTTTAGTCACTGCTATGTCATTTTGCTCTCAGCGCTCTCTTCTGCTTGAGAAACACCTTTAGTTAGATTCAATGTGACTCTGGAGCTGCAAAGAAGCAGGAGGCTAAAGAGACAGCCCCTCTCTCTCACCAGGATGTGCCTCATTTGGGACAAGTGAACAGGAGGCCTGTGGAAAAAGGGGAATACATCACCTACCTTCAAATCCTGGGCAGTGAGCCAAATCAACCTTCCCCTCCCAATGCTTTTCTTTGGGGAAGTAATACATCTGGTAGATTAAATCGATGTAGTGGATTATCTCTTAATCCATACAGATTTTTATTTTTGATCTAAGCAGATACTAAACCCAATCTTTCAGCTGCTTTGATTCAGGCTTTCACTTTCTCTTGTCCCTCTGAGATCTTTTTGCCCTCAAGGCCGCTGCGCCTCACCCCCAACTTAGGTCTTGTTTCTCCTTTCTCCTAAAGCCCTCATCCTGCTACCTTAAGATCCTCTCCATCATACAGGCAGCTCTCCAACAGACATAGCAAGTTCCAAGAGTACTTCCTCCCAAATCACTACCTCTCTTGCTGGCCCCCTATCTCTGTCCTATCTGCCAGAGCAGATCACTTCCTCTTGTTTCCTTATAACTCCTCTGATAAATCTCACATTCAGGCAGCTACTGAAAGACCTCCTCTGCTGTGTCTGTGTCTACTCATGGGGTAAAAATTACTGTTCTCTTATTCTTATAGGAAAAGATTTGAATCTGGCATGCAGGACACTGGATCCTGTCTGATAGTTGTCAGCAGTGGCAATAATGCGACATTTCTATGTGTGTCTCCAAGCACTTCACAGTTCCAACAAAAAAAAACCTGTGATTTTTGTCATCTATATTTGCTAGGGATCAGACAGCATCAGAAAGAAGTTTAAAATCAGAGCAGGTTTAAAGACAGGCTGACAGATTCCCAAAAAGGTGGCTGAGCAAGAGACTTCAGCTATAAAGAAGCACCACAGCAGCAGGAGACCCTCTGCTGTCTATGTTGAGTGCACATGTCACCCAGAAGTGACAGGGATGACAAAACTTGTGAAGTGGGAGAGAGAAGAGACAAGCTCCATACCAAGGTGAATGAGAAAGGTGAGGCAGCAGAAGCTGGAGCAAACCTCTCTAGAATACCAAAGAACTTCAATTTCATGTCTGAAGTACAAAAGTAAGCGATCAACCAAGGAGAAAGAACATTACAGAGTAGAATGAGAAATGAAGTTGCACAGGAGGATAAGGCAGATGAAGTATTAAATTGCTTTTTCCTTAAATGAGGACTGTACTCATCATAGCAAGTCAGGCTTCTGGTCTCCTCCCATCTCTCCAGCCCTGAGAGATAGCAGAGGGATGCTTGGCATTGCTGTTCTAAACTTCAGGGTACATATAGTAAATTTATTCTATAAAACCTTGGCTTTTTGCCTAAAAGTCAAGCTGCTTTTTTTCTTTTTTTTAATCCGACAAAGTGTGCTTTTATTAAATTCCTGCATTACTACAAGAGGCATGAGAAAGAAGGGATGGAGTTTATGGATATTGTTTTTTATGATATCCCTAGACTCTTCAAGCAGGTGGTGCTGGAGCAGGGTAACAAGGGAAGAAAACAGCGCTGGCTGCAATTCCGTCATTCCACAGCACTGGTGCCAAAACTGGTATGATACCACCACTGATGAATGGGATCCTACTAAGCCTCTAGGACAAGTTTCAGACACCTTCCAAAAGTCAGAGAACCATGAGTGAGCATCATCCCATGATGAAAGCAGCAGAAGAAGGTGGTGCTGAAGGAGCTACATGTCCTTCCTCATCTGAAGGAGGGGGACTCTCTGTCACTGCCCTCTTCTACTTGTACATTGAGGAGAAGAACAAAATCTCAAATGTTTCAAGTTTTATCTGTTTAAGAATCTTGAGAAAAGAAGACTTTATAACTCCTCAGGCTGCTGAAGTGATGGGGAAATATCAATGCACCACCTCTGGTACCCGTAACTCAGGACTTTGATGCACAATCTCCCGACTGAAGTGGGCCTGGAGAGCTAGGCTAGAACATAGGAGAGTGTTCAGGCTAGCTAACAAAAGACAGGGTTTTATGAGGCACTAGAGTGTTCTCTACAAACAGCCTTACCCCTTACTTCCTACACACTGTGGTGGGCCAGNCACGTTCAACCACTCAAAGAAAGATCAACTTGTTTGCTTTTGGCTCTTCTGCCTCGATATTTAAGTAGTTTTTGAAGTCTTACTTCATGTCTGAGTAAGTGTAATCAGAAACTGTCATCATACGCCATCTCTGACAGAAAGAAATCCCAAGTGAGACAGTGTAATCAACGTTCCTTCCTCCATTAAGGGTTTGGGTATTATACTAATGAATGTTTATCTCATTTTGATTGCTCCTCGAGCCTGATTTGCAGGTGTTTCAGCATTTGAATATTACCCTGCTCCTGTGATGCTGAACAGCTTTGCAGATTGGAGAGTGATCAAGGTTGCCAGGTTATCCTCAGCAGGATCTGGCATACATCACTCTCCACAGGTCATGTTCTCTTACAAAAATAATTTCAGTTTGATTTTTAATCTCTCATTTCACAAGGCACTCCTGCTAGTGTGATTTAAGTTTATGTAAAACTGGAAACCTAGAATCTTGACCTATCACCACAGCACCTTCCTCCCTCTTCCCCTGCAGCTTGTTCTCTTTCCCAGAAAAGCAGCTTCTCCTTTTTTCTTTATAAAAAAGGTCACAAACAAGATCCTCTTTAACCTTAGAATCTTTTTACTTGCCTCCCATCACTGAATGATCTGAAAGCAGATGTACTTTCCTTTTTATAGAAGAAATATATACTAAATAGAAAGCCTGTGAATATTAAGCAGGAAGTCTGTGTTTGTAAATAAATTACATAATTAGATCTTCTATTTAAACTACACAGGCTACTTTTGGTCAAACTATTTTTCCATTAATAGCATTAAGAGACATAAACAAAACAGGTTCTACCATCACAATGACAACTTTTGGAAAAGTTTACTTTAAGAATTCCATTGCTTCTAAAGAAGCAATGGAAAGAAATGGGGTTTTACCAGCACTGCTAGAGTTTCACAGGTGACCTTTTGAGTTCCCCCACCGGCAGTGGAACTGCATCCTAGAGCAGCATCCACAGAATAGTCTTGAGATGTTATGCAGCTGATGCTGTAAGTATATAATCACAGAATCACAGAATATTGGGTTGGAAGGGACCTTCAATGGCCATCTAGTCCAACTCCCTGCAGTGAGCAGGGACATCTTCAGCTACATGGAGTTGGTCAGAGCCCTGGCCAACCTTAATCTGAATATTCTCAGGGATGGGGCCTCTACCACCTCCCTGGACAACCTGTTCTGGTGTTTTACCATTCTCATTACAGAACATGTATTACTTATATTTAGTCTGAATCTACCTTCTTTTAATTTAAAACCAGTACTCTGTCCTTCCACAACAGGCCTTGCCAAAAAGTTTGTCGTCATCTTTCTCATAATCCCCCTTTAGGTACTGAAAAGCTGTAATAAAGTGTCCCCAGAGCCTTCTCTTTTCCAGGCTGAACAACCCCAACTCTTTCGGCCT
>VYZS01012091.1:35301-65189 GCA_013400695.1 Neodrepanis coruscans | reverse complement strand
ATAGTTAGTCCTCCAATGAATTTGGAAATACAGAACATTTGCATATTTTGCATGAAAGTACAAGAGAGAAAACTGCATGTTTAACTTACTACCATTGATTTTGGAAAGTACTTATTTATAGTGCTTAGGTCTCAAGGCCTTTTTCTGTGTCACTCTTGAAGTCTCTAAGTTTCTAGTAACTAAAATGATATAAANNNTAAAAAATCAGAATTTACACTGTCACTGATACAGATCCAAACTGATCTGTGACCAGCTGGGTTCTGCTTTCCCTAGGGAGGAGAAAATGAAAGAAACAGAGGAAAAAAAGAAAAAGAAGTATAAAAGATGTTTCAAGAAAGTAGAATCAGCATTTATACCCACTGCAGGGTGCAGAATTTGATTTGATTTAAGAATAGAGAAGATTAAGGTTGGATGTTTAAAAAAACTTTCCACAGTCTTGTGATTGCTGTCATTCACCAGACATCCATCCCACAGGTTCATACCTGGCCCTGTGCATCTCTGGCAGCAAGTGCTGCTTGCCCAGCCTATAAAACAATTTGACACCTTTCTTTTTTAATCAGTAATTTTTCTCAGGCAAATAATTTACACTGGCAGTGCCATGCAGCCCAGGTGCAGTTTTAAAAAGGCATGTTGTAAGATGCTAATTTACTTTATAAAATACAAGACAGCCTACTGAAGCTATCTGGAATGTCTTGCCTTGGGTGGGCTGATGAAAACATAATTGATGAAAACATGATATGAGGAGGAAGTATGTGATTAGAAATGCAGAAGTGTTTATTTTGATCTGTTTAAAACCAGAAAAAAAGGGTCATGTAGTGTTTAGAGTTCTTTAATTCTGTATGCAGAGTTATGTAAGGGTAGCCTGTATTTCTCTGTTACAAATTCATCCTTATCCCAGCTAGTATGTATTTAAATTGTTACAAGGGACACCTACTTGTAGTCAGTACCCTTGTTGTTCCACTGGCATCCGTGGAGCTGAGGCGGTGAGAACTCACAGGATCTGTACCTGGGGGTTTGGTTATAGCCAGGAGAGCAGGTGCTACTCCAGCTTCATGACACTTTTTTGCCTTGTAGCTTTTTTTTTTTTTTCCTTTGAGGGAGGGAGAAATAGTTGTGCTGTGGTTCTAACTGGCTCTTTTTGGAGGTAATTCCAGTGCTGGTAGTATTTCTATATACTGTTTTTAGAAGCAAACAAGGTCCATTTTACCAATATGATTTGTCTTGTGGAATTGTATCTCCTGGCTGTTTTCTGGAGCAGCAATAAAGCTGGAATGAAAAATTTGCTGTCATGTACAGGGTAAAGGGAATAAATTTATTGTCCTTTTTAATGGAAAAGCAACCTTTAAAAGCACCTGTGCCCACTGTGTGCCCTGTGGGACACAGCTAGGTGGTGATGACTTAGCAGGCTGAAACACTTTGCTGCAAGCAGGGCATTTTCAGTGTGTTTCTGGTTGA
Organism: Neodrepanis coruscans; assembly: GCA_013400695.1. Lineage (NCBI taxonomy): Eukaryota > Metazoa > Chordata > Aves > Passeriformes > Philepittidae > Neodrepanis > Neodrepanis coruscans. Next base: position 63,734 of record VYZS01012091.1, on the reverse strand, counting down.
AATACATGCTATTAGGTGGATCAGGATGTATGTGAACAGAGTATTGATGCTCATGTTAATGAACCCAGATAGCCACTACCAACGCAAAGGATCACTAGCAGCATCATGCACACACTCATTTCCATTATGTGAGATCATAACTTCCTCCTTAATCCCTCCCTTCATGGATTTTGGTTAGCTTTTAATCTGTCATTTTTGTCAGAATATGACCAGAGATTTTGACTATTCCACAGGGGTGACTGGCATTGCAGGGTTGTATTACAGATTGTAGTTCTTCCTGCTGGACCTCTGCTGATTGGATGGATCTGACTGAGGTAGGAATCAGTTACAGCCTGAAATAGTACCTGGAGTGCAGTTCTATAAGTGTTAAGTTCATGTGTTTGGCAAATACTGTTGGGGAAATAGGGGAAACTGTATACACTGTAGGGAAATATGAGAATTCTGAATATACTTCCCTCTGTCACCCAGTTGGCTCTTGACAAGCTTGACATCATCAACATATGACCATTTTTGGCATCACAGGAATGGTCCTCTGAAATTGTGATTTTCAGAGAATTGTTTTATTTTGAGTCCTATTAACTATCCTGATTTCCACCTCTCCCTCCTCATTTGAAACTTGGTCCAACGCAAGCTCAGATTTTGCACTAATGAATACTCCAGGCTACACTGAGAAAAACAGTAAGGCTCCCCTCTGTACTTTTGAGTCTGCAGCATGGTGCTGCTAAAAATCACATGAATTATTAAAATAGATGTTTTGCGGAAAACAATCCTGAAACAGATAAGAAAATGAATTATTCATTGTTTTCCTTAGTTTGCGGCAGTGCAGGTTTTCTTTAAGACTTGCCAAAGATTAGACAGGGCTCTTCCTACAAGATCCTATAGGAATATAGCAGGACTGGCTTTGTGCTTTCCTCTGTGAGCAGTGCAAATAGAAATCAGGTCATTACTTATTCTAGTAAAGGAAACTGTTCTTCTCTATATAGAACTATAATTAGAAAAGAGATTTAGCTCTTAAACCTCCAAGCAAGAATTGTGTACAGCAGCTTAGCTCAAAATGAGTTATGGGGAAGGGCAGAGGGCTGGTGAATTGTGTCTCCATGTTCTTAAAGCCTGGGCTCCACCGTACTGAAGGACTGTAAAAACATGTAACTATAGGTGGTGTATTCCTCAAAGAGTTTACAGCCTCAAACAAGGGAGGTGAGCAGGACAGGGGAGCATGGAATCAACACCTACCAGCACAGCTGGCAGCTTAATGAGGCAGAGCAGCACAAGAAGAGATGGAGAAAGGAATTGTATTTACAGGCAATATTGCCCAATTGAAAGAACAAGAAAGGCACGTGGAGGTGACTGAAAAGCCTAACCAATGGACAACAGGGCATGGCAATGTGACATACTGGAAATGAGGACAGATAGATGAGACCCCACCTTGAGTACTGCTTCCAGCTCTGCAGTCCTCAGCTCAGGGAGGATTTTGACTTATTGCAGAAAGTCCAGAGGAGGGCCACCAAGCTGATTAGAGGGATGGAGCATGTCTCCTATGAGGAAAGGCTTAGAGAACTGGGATTGTTCAGCCTGGAAAAGAGAAGGCTTCTTGGAGACCTAATTGAAAGCTTCCAGTACCTGAAGGAAGCCTACAAGAAAGGTGGAGAGAGACTTTACAGGAGCATGTTGGCTTTGAGGAAGCATTTCAGGACAAGGGGAAATGGCTTCCAACTGAAATATAACAGGTTTAGATTAGATATTCGGAAGAAATTATTTACTGTGAGGATGGTGAGGCACTGGAACCAGTTGCCCAGAGAAGTTGCGAATGCCCCATCCCTGGAGGTGTTTAAGGCAAGCTTGGATGGTGCTCTAAGTAACCTTGTCTAATGAATGGTGTCGTTGTCCAAGGAAGGGGGATTGGAACTAGATGATATTTAAGGTCCCTTCCAATCCAGGTCATTCTCTGATTTTATTATCCCTGGTGGATACCACACAGCTGAGAAGCAAGTCTATGATTCTTAACAGAGGCCCATTAGGAAGTATCAGCAGTCTGTGTAGACATAGCCTAGATGCAAAGTCCTGAAGGGAGATTAGGGGCAAAAATGGAGCCCTTGGTCACAGTGCAGAGATGAAATGGGAGTGTTCTCCACAGCTGGAAAGTACTTGTAGGCACATTAGGCTTAAGCTGGGGAGAGTTTTAGGGAATGGTGAACAACTTGGGGCTGTAATATGTATCAGGATAGATACATCCAAAGGGCGTAATGCAGAAGACCCAAGGACACAGTTTGCTGTCTCTTGAATAGGGGCATTTCTATGCTCATTTTGCTCTGAATGGTCTCACATATCCTGTTAAGCTGTTATGACTAAGCCACCTCTTCCCTTTCTCCCAGTTTCTATTCACGTTGGCTTGTTGATTTGAATTTAAGCCAACTGACCTACACTTTGCCTCAGTTTCCATGCCTCTGTCCCCACTGACACTTCACACACATTTGTCAGCAAGCTGTTTTGCAGAGTATCTGAGTGTCACTTCTCCATAACTCTATGGCCAAAAAAGAGCAGAAAAAGAAGGGTGGGAGCAGAGATCTGAACAGGCACCAGCTGATCTGGTGAGTTCCCTCCTCCTTCCCTGCGCTACCCCATCTTGCAGGGGGCCAATGTGACAGCAGGGACAGAACTGTTGCTCTAAGCTTGACTGTCTCATGGCTGCTGTCTCCAACTGCTTTGAGGCTTTCATGAGGGCTGTGGGAAAGGGACATGAGCATGTGGCTGCATGGACAACACAGGCCTTCTCTAGCTCAGCTGCCAACTTAGTGCATGGAGTTGTTCTGCCCCTAAAGCACCCTCAACCTCCCATCAGGGTCTCTCTGGGGAGAGTCGGGTCCTTCTGTTTTGCAGAATAGAATGGGTTTTTTTATAATCCCAGCACAGTGCTCTCCATTTGGTGGATAAAAGGACAAGTCTGAGGGAGATTGAACATCAGAGAGTCAGATCAGAAAGTCTTCCTTGATCATTGGCATGAGTGCCCTTGTATTAAAATGTAGACTAAACATTAATATCTCAGAGATTATTAAAAAACTAGTCAGTGAGTTTTATGTGAAATATCAGTGATTTTGGAGCACTGACCTAATTTCTAATTCCAATAGAGATCCAAAACCTATAGAAAGGTGGTGCAGTGCATTTGGGAACATGCATTTTGGAGTGTCTGAACTGCAAGTCAGAGAGAGATGCTGGAAATTTAATGCCTTATTCTATACTCTTAATTTGCATCTATAAATGCAAATTAAAAATCACTGTCTAGCAACAATATCTCTTGTGATCCTCTTAAGTTTATTATGGATGTCTATAATCACTACCTATGAGTCTCATATATAATGGTAATTAACTTCTATGCCACAGTTCTATTCCATTTTTTTTCAGGCACAGCAATGACAGTTCCTAGACACTTGAGTGATGGTAATTAGAGACTTTCTTCCTCCCAGAAAGAGAATTGCCCTTGGGGATAGAGCGTCATGGGAGACAATACAGCCTATCCATTTGGGGGAGGCCACTGTGATGCTGCTGAAAATTTAATCAATAGTATACCCCTAATACCAAATGCCTAAATTTGAAAGAGGGAATTAAGTACAAGCAAAAATGTTCAAGATGATGAAGGGCCTTGAGGGGAAGCTGTATGAGGAGTGGCTGACGTCACTTGGTCTATTCAGCCTGGAGGAGACTGAGGGGAGACCTCATTGCAGTTACAATTTCCTTGCAAGGGGAAGTGGAGGGGCAGACACTGATCTCTTCTCTGTGGTGACCAGTGACAGAACCCAAGGGAATGGCCTGAAGCTGTATCAGGGGAAGTTTAGGTTGGATGTTAGAGAAAGGTTCTTCACTCAGAGTGTGGTTGAGCCCTGGAACAAGCTCCCCAGGGAAGTGGTCACAGCACCAGGCCTGACAGAGTTCAAGAAGCATTTGGATCATACTCTCAGGCACATAGGAGGATGGTCCTGTGCAGGGCCAGGAGTTGGATCCAATGATCCTCTTCCAGCCTATTCTATGTGTATGTGTATCTAAAAGCTGTCACATCATCATTCTGCAACACTTTAAATCTGACCCCTAGTTGACATCTGTGCTGGTGTTGGCTGAGGTAGAGTATTTTCTTCATAGAAGCTACTATGGGATTGTGTTTCAGATTTGTGCTGGAAGCAGTGTTGGTAATATAGAGATGTTTTTGTTACTGCTGAGCAGAGCTTGCACCAACCCACCACTGAGTAGGCTGGGGGTATAGAGGAAGTTGGAAGGAGACAGAACTAGGATCAAAGGATATTCCAGACCATATGGCATTATGCTCAGCATGGGGGAAGAAGGAGTGAGTGGAGATGTTTAGAGTGACAGCGTTTGTCTTCCCAAGTAACCATTACATGTGATGGGGTCCTGCTTTCCCCTCTGGAGATGGATGAACATCTGTTTGCCCATGGAAATTAATGAATTAGTTCCTCATTTTGTTTTGTTTGTATGTGAGACTTTTGCTTTGCCTATTAGACTGTCTTTATCTCAGCCAATGAGTTTTCTCACTTTTACTCTTCTGATTGCCTACTCCATCCCACTGTTGGGGGAGTGAGTGGTTGGGTGATAGTGAGTTGTCATCTGGGGCTAAACCACAACAACACCCAACTTGTTGGAATCTGTAAGTCAGATTCCCCTGGCAGTGGGGGCAGCTTCCTCTGTTTAATGCCTGGCACATTTTCTGGTTTCTAATGAGTTAACCATAGTACTATTGACAACTTTGGGTTTTGTCTCCTTGCCTATTTTTTCAATTGCATTCTTATCCAAAACCAAAGTCTCACTCCCACTTCAAAACTTTTCTTCTTTCCTCAATCTAGTCTTCACCACTGATGTCTGACTATACAATGAATTTGAGGGCATAAGAGGAAAAAAAAAAAAAAAAACAGAACACAAAAGACAACTTCAAAGCCATAAGGACCATTATGATGGTGAAAGGTCTAGAGGAAAAGTCATATAAGGAGTAGCTCAAGTCACTTGGCTTTTTTAGCCTGGAGAACAGGAGACTGAGGGGAAAACTCATTGTAGTCTACAGCTTCCTCACGAGAAGTGGAAGGGCGGGTGCTGATCTATTCTCTCTCATGACCAGTGACAGTGTCCTGTGCAGGGCCAGAAGTCAGACTTTGATGATCCTTGTGGGTTCCTTCCAGCCCAGAATATTCTGTGATTAATTGCCTTCCCGTTGACCCCTCAGAGTTATAACCAAGGACTGTTCCGGGGTAAAATCAAGAGATTTCTGATATTGTTCTAAAAAACATCCATAGGTTTTGGACGACCCCGTTCGCCCAGTGCCAGGGTCCCTCCCACGCCCGGCGCTGCCCTGCCCTCCCGCCGGGCAGAACCATCCCGGCACCTGCGGAGGGTGAAGGGCAGCCGGTTCAGCACCCTGGACAGCAGCGCTGTGCCCTTAGGCGGGTTGGAACTGTTTGAGTCATTTCTGCTCAGTTTGCCCGTCAGAGTTCAAGGAGTTGAACGATGCTCTTGGCCACATAGCTTAGTTTTAGGTAGTGCTGCAAGGAGCAAGATTTTTGACTCGATGGTTCTTACGGGTGCCCTTTCAACTTGAGATATTATATGATACTGTATTATCAAGTGTTGCCTGAATAGGATTTGGATCTGGTGAATGCCCTCACCTTTGAGAAAGACTACCAAGGATCCTGCACTTCAAGGCCTGAGAGGTCCCAAAGAGATGGCAGCAGCGTGGAGAAAATAAAATTGATGTAGCATTTGTCTTCCCTGAGGCAAGCATTTTGCATTCTGGGAAACACTGCTCTAAGTCACTTAAACACTTTCTAAAGTCCATCAAAGAAAAGTGCAGAGAGGGCCAATTCACATAGTCTTTGTTCCTGTAAGCAAATTACAGCAACTTTTTATTGGCATTTTTCTCCATTATAAAATGCTCTCCTTTTCACGGAGCTATGCTGAGGTGGCTGAGGCCTCTTAAGCACTGAAAGAAGCCTTTGGCATTTGCTTTCATGGAAAATCCCAAGGAGATAGTATCCCTCTCCAAGCTAGGACAGTTGTTATAAACTATTTCTGATGGATTTTTTTAACTCATTCTTGAGATCCACAGAGAGCATCTCTTGATATTAGTAGCCTCTCAACAATGTGGCACAGTATTCAATGACACTATCCATTAGTTAGACTAAGAAAACAGCTCTGAAATCTTCTTTGCTAACATTCAAGCCCATTACTTTCTGTGAAAGGAAAAGAGATCTAGTTTGCTTAATTTCTTCTCAAGTCAAAATTTTCACAATGTTTTTGTCCTCTCTGCAGTTTTTCCAACACTGACCATGGAGCTGATGTGTTCAGGGAACTCACTGCAGTGATTCCTAGATCTTTCCTGTGCGCCAGTTAATTACGTCTGCTAAGTTAATTACGTCATGTGTTGGAGTGTTTTTTTCTCCCTTTGTGTCCTCCTTCACATTTGTCAATTTTAATTTCATTTGCCATTTTATCATTTATAATTTGGCATTCAGATGACATTCTGTAGCTCTTCATCTATGACAGGTATACCACCAGAAAATTTTCCAATCCTGCATTTGCTGCCAGTTAAGCAACAAAGTCTCTTGTGGACCTCTGTTTATTATGCAATTTCACTGTTCACTGCCACTCTCTTTCTGCTCTTCATCAGTTAAAGGGAAAACTTCTCTTTCTGTCCCATGCCAGTCTGTGGTTTGTAAAATGTATTGATCAGCTCACTTTTACTGAGTGTTTCCAAATTGTAATAGATACCAAAATCAAGATTTCCCTTTGCAGAAGCCTTGATGATTTTTTTTTTTTTTTCACTTAGAATCATAGAATTGTAGAGTTGTTTAGACTGAAAGAGACCTTTAAAATTCACCAACTCCAAGCATTAACCCAGCACTGCCAGGTCCACCACTAAACCTGAATGTCACTGAGTATCATATCTACACTTTTAAATACCTCCAGAGATGGTAATTCCATCATTTTCCTGGGCAGCCTGTTCCACTACTTGACAACCCAAGGCACTTATGCACCTTTGCATTCTGTCTGTCTGCTTTTCTGTGGTTTGGGGTTTTTTTCCAATATGAAAATGGAACTTCCTGCTCTGTGACTGCCCAGCTCTCTTCTGCAGTCCTCTTAAAAAGTGATACTGTATCTGCCACTTCCTGTTCCTCTGGTTTCAGTCTGAGATGAGCAATAAGTTACACTCCACAGTAACCTGACAGGCAATTTCATATCCAAGCTCCTTTAAAATAACTGAGTGAACATCATCTGGTCCCGCTGATATATCATTCTTCACACTATTGGCTTCTGGCCCTTCAGTTGAGACCATTTCTCATCACCTGCAGATAAAAGTTCTAACATGGAAACTCTCCTAAGCCCTTCCACAGTGAGCATTGCTGCAGGTAATTAATAAGCCTTTCCTATACCAGACTTACATTCTCTGAGCACTCTTGTTCTGTAGCTATCATCTGCAGACCCTGTAGTTTCCTGGCAAGTTGCCTGTTTTTGATGTGTTTTATTATTGGCTTTTAATGTGTCTGCCTTGGTGTTACTCAGCCTTTTTTCTTGCCCTCCTCACAACTTTTTATTTAACTTTTTGATTTTTTTTTTGGTTTTTCCCATGTAGATACATCTTCTGTGTTTTAAACAGCAATATTTTATTTATAATTACTCCCTGTGCTTTCCTCACTCTTCTTTTAGCTTTCCCATTCCCATAAGGATGGTTCACTTATGCACATTGTAGCCACTGTCACACCGTCATTTTCCAAAGGTAACATTTGATTCTGATCCTGTGTTCTATTAATAGCTACACAGCTTCTCCTTCTATGATGTCTTACTGTCTGAGGAACAATAATTCATGTTGTTACAAAATGCAGTAGAGCACAGTCTGACATATCCCCAATTTGTGGAGGCGGTATACAGCAAAAATTTTCTGTGTCCACTATGCTCTCTGCCTTACAGCCTCCCTGCTGTCCTGTAGCCTTACTGTGGTTGACACTTTAGTCCTAATTGCACTTTTCTTGTTTTTGAAAATGTCAGGATGGAGGGGTGTTATATTTTTTTTAAACAGTTAGTTTATTTTTCTAAAGCTTTCTTCAATGTGCCCTGCACCTTCCTTATTGTTACTGACTTCTTTGCCTGTCTGATATTTGAATTATCACCACATCCTAGTGGTTGTCTCCCAGTTTGCACATTTTTCATAGGCCAATCCTGATTAACAACCAGATGTTCCAATCTATCCAACTTCACTTTGTATAATAATATTTCAAAAAGAAAAAAAAACTACAGTACAATATATTTAACTTTGATCTCAGTCTGTTGCTGGCCAGTTGGGCCTTTATTTGTTGAAACTGCTGTTTGTTCTGTTTCCCATCTGAATGTCATTGATTTCCATCCTGTTCTAGATCACAGGATGAGGTATGATATGATTTTACATCTAGAAACTGACCACAACCAGCTTTCTAGCTGGTTGTTTAGGCAGACAATTTTTCCCCAAGCCTGAAAGGGAGTTTTCAGTAATTTCAGTGCTCAGCTGAGTACAACCTCAGCAGAGAACAGAGACAAAACTCATAACCAAGACTGCAAAGTGAGTGTGACTCTAGTGCAACAGGTATAAATAAGTTCACACTTTTTAATCTCACAGGAGACTTTGTTTAGCCTCATTATGCATGGATTGATTGTATCTTATGGAATAGTTTCAATTTAACTGTTTTGTTGATACCCAAGTGAAAATGCATCTGAAGTACCCAGACATATTGTTAAGTAGGGTAGTATGCTAAAAAATAAACCCAAAACAAACAAGGCTTAGTGTTTTCAGTACTTATTAGATTCTGACTTCACTTAGGCTTAAAGCATTAAAAAAATCCCACAAAACAACAAACAAAAAAAACTCCCTAGATTTAAAATCCTATGGGGGTTGTAAAAATAAAGTTGTTGCAAAAGAAGTATATTAAATTCAGTTAACTGTTATTACTGTTGTGGGGTGAAGCTAAAACTGGTCTTTTTTTTCCCCCCCGGCAAGCAGGGGGCAGGGCCGCCCGTTCCCGGGTCCCGGCGGGGGGCAGGGCTGCCCTGTCCCCCAGGCCATGACGGGCAGGGATGGGGCCGGTCCCCAACATGGCTGCATTCCCCACCTGCAACGTGGGTGCGGTGGCCCCCTCCCCCCACTGTATCCATGCCGGGCGGCGTGGCTGTCCGTGATTGGAGCTTGGTGCTGCCGCAAGCCGCGGCAGTGCCAGCCGTGCTGCTGGCATGTGGCTGCGGCGGTGCAGCCGCCAGCGCGGGGCGGCGGTGCCGCCAGTGCAGGGTGATGGCAGCGCGGCTGGCGGAGCGCGGCAGGCTCGGCGCGGGGAGCCGCTGTTTGCCCAGCCCAGCACAGGTGGCGTGGCAGCCGCCGATGTGGACATGGCCGTGGCGNCCTTCTCTAATTATCCCGGCGTCTCTTCCGGAGCCCCAACAGAAAAACCAACACTATCCCAGAACTTTCCCATCCCAACACGGGGTCTGGGAAAGCTTAAATTGTCTGTTTTTGCACTTTATTTTCGGTTTTCTGTGTGTGTGAAATAAACTGTGTTACTTGTGTGTTTTCTTTTTGGGTGTGTGTGGCTTCTCTCGGACATCTCTTGTCAGTACCACGCTTCTTAGTGGTAGAACCACGACAATTACTTATTTTGTTCTAAACACAATCAATTAGAGCCTAGCAATTCAAAAGTATAGTTTAAAATATAGATGTAGATTCAAAGTGTGAAGCTTAATGTTTCCAAATCATAGGTTCATTAAAGTGCTAGTTAATGGAGATCTAAGATGTAAGATTGCTTATAGTGAAACTCTTCTACTTAAAACTGGGTTTACATGAAAGATCTAAAGCTACTTCTGTTGTTATCTCTTCCAGGTGATGATGAAAGAGACCTTCATGGAGGGCAGATCAGAACTGGAGAAACACGAAGGGGCAGATCCTTGTTTGATACAACCAGATCCAGCTGCACTGAGGCCTACTGGAGAAATGGCTTGCAGCATGCAGAAGCAGGTCCTTCCTAACGTGGTAGGAAGGTTCAGGTTAATCTTAGTGAAAATGGCAGTTACCGGTGAAACTGTGCTGCAGATATTAAAAAATTATGTCCCTGCTTTCAGGTATGCCAAGAGATGCCCGTGGATTGGAAGCTGAACAGCAAAAGGGTTTAATACTGCAGGGAAAAGAGGCACATGCAAAATCCATTGTGGATTATTTATTGCTCAGCATGTCCTGTAGTTTTGATTAAGGAATTGGGTCGCTCCCGCTAAATGTTTTGGAGGATTCATCTAGGCCAGGCTACCACAGTGATGTGCAAGGCCAAAGATATGCCAAGTGCATGTAGAAATACGCAGATTTCTATGACCATGAAGTAGGATCTTCTTCAGGGGCCCTTCTCTCAAGTCACATCTCCACAGGGGATTTAGTCTCTCCTAAACAACATAAATACCTGGGTCACTGTGAATATCCTGACCCCATCCATTTGGTCTTCAAGTCATCTGAGCCACACTCATTCCGGGCTTTCATACATACAGCAGGGAAAACAGTGCAAAGCAGACATATAGGGCATGACATGACTGTGGTATGTGCACCTCTGGTCATGAGGCTGAGAGACAAAAGCCACTACCTCCTTCCGGAGAGGGGAGAGGTGAAACACAAGGAAAATGGTAATTTTGAAGAGAGAGACAGCTCTGGCTTCCCTTCTGGGTACACCAAGAGGTACATACGCAAAATTAAAAGATTAAAGCACATGGAGACACATATAAACACCTTCCTGGACCCTGCCATACAAGCTGTAATATGCTTCCCTCGTGGAAGTATGAGTCTACATTTATCTAACAGCTTCTGCCAAAACCAAATTATTATTCATTTCCCTCATCCACCCACTACAGTGAAGAACTGGCAAGTATAAGTGCAGTACAGCACACACTCTGGCACAAGTTGACCATCTCCATTCATTCTGTTTATGAATTTATGCTTTTATACACTCCCTCAAATATCAGCCCAGTCTGAATAAAGCATTAGCTGATACGCATAATGGAGCCTGCTTGAAAATGCTGTCATCTTCAGAAGCTGACAGCTGAACTGTTAAGCTAAGAGGTCAGAGTTGATTGGTTTGAGCACCAGCTGTATTCAGCCCTGGGAAACATGCCAAAGGCTTTTCCAGCTCAGACCTGCAAGATGCTAATCTGTGGGTAAACCCTAGGCACAAGGGGCAAACCAGCTCAGCTGTGTAGGTGAAGAGTGATTTAGGAGCCCCCGCAATGGCAACCCAGGGTGTCAGCACCTGTCAGTCTTCTTGATCCCTTCTAGCTCACTGCACCAGCAAAATATAGATAATGATTGTGCCAAGGTCTTCTTGAACTGCAAGGGCATCTATCGCCCTTGGCACACTTCCAGATGCAGTCGTATAAATAGAATTGTGCTGGACTTGCTACGTAGTGAGGAAGTTATTTATGCTTCACATTTTTTTGTTTGATCCAGAGAAAAATTATATGCACACACAGGAATGCTGCCTCGATAAGGCTGAGAACCTTGGGGTTTGCCTGTTCTTCTTTTTCTATGTCATCTGCAAAACACATACACAGGGCTTACACATTTCACATTACGTGTCCACATCTGCTGAACACAGAGCTTATACAGTGTGCTTTTTTTTTCCCCACAGAACACCAAATTTTGACTGAATCTTTGCAAAACAAAAAATGTCAAGAAAATATTTGTAATCAACCTACTTAGAAATGCAACACATGCAGTTCCTTGATGCCAATCACTTTTTTTTCCATACTCACTTCTCTCTCATTGCATCACAGTTTCCTACCTTGTGACTTAGAAGAAACACATCACAAGCATGGATGGTTATGCCACACGGGATAGAGAATCTGCCTGGCTTGGAACCTGGGCAATAAAGGAGAATGGAGGCACAAATTGCATAGCCTACAGCAGCAGTGACACATCATTCAGAAGCAAAACAGGCAGAGTTGGCTTTCAGGTATGATATTTAATAAATTTTAGTTTTCCTTGATAAAAACAATTTCTTTGAAAAAAAGATACAAAATCTGGTTTCAACTGAAAACATACTTGATAGATAAAAACATTTTAGTAAACCCCACTGAACAGTTTTCTAATGGTTAACCAAAGTTTCAAATCTTGGCACCTAAGATTTGTATCCAGGCACATCAACCAGTATTCTGATTTTTCCCCAAAGGATGTTGAACATCCTGTGTCTCTAGTTTCTGTGGAGTGAGGTGCAAAGGGCTTAGCAATTCCAAATTACCAGGCCTAGAGCCAAACTTTTGAAATCTGAACATCTAAAATTAGGTTACTACAGTCTGATCTAAAGCCCAGTAAAGTGAGCTGAAAGACCCCTGCTGGACTTCTGGTTCTGGCTAATTCATTTATACTTAGACCTCAGAGTGAGAATTACCTTGTTTGGGTCCGGTCAATATCATGAGCAACCACTGTTTAACTTGTTGTGGGCAGTTTCTGCTAAACAGTGCCTTTAACAGCTGGTGGGATGGCAGAGGAAATACGGTTCAGTGTCACCTTGGCAATCCTCCCCATGAGCAGGTATGGTGCTGTGTTCATGTCTTGTGCACACTATGTGTAAAATTCCTAGCAGGTCAAATGTTGACATACCTATATATATATGAGGCCAAACAGCAGGAAAGCAGCTCTGCAGAGAACATGAGGCTCATTGTGGACACCAAGCTGACCATGAACCAACAATGGGTCCTTGTGGCCAAAGAGCCTCCCTGGCTGCATTAGCGTTGCCAGCAGACTGAAGGAGGTGATTCTTCTTCTCTGCTCAGCACTGATGAAACACATCTGGAATGCTGCGTCCAGTGCTTGGCTTTGAAGTACAAGAGACACACAGAGAGATTCCACTGAAGGTAATGAAGCATCTGACATGAAAAAAGGCTGAGGGAGGTGGGACTCTTCAGCCTGGAGAAGAGAATGCTCAGAAGAGAACTTCTCAGTATAGGTAAATACCTGATGGGACAGAATGAAGAAGCCAGACCCAGCCTCATCTCAGTGATGCCCAGTGACAAGACAAGAGGAAAAGGGCACAGACTGAAATGCAAGGAATACCTTTCAACATAAGAAACCCTTTTTTTTCTGTGGGAGTGGTCAAGCACTGGAACAATTTGCCCAGGGAGACTGGAGGAGTTAAAGCAGCTATTTACACTAAAATATCATTTTAATAAAAATTTTGCCAAAAATAATTTTATGGATAAACTAAAGACAAATAGCTGAAAAGTTCTTTGGTGTTCTTGCTCTCCTTTATACTGCAAAAGGCTGGAAAATTCTGATTACATACATCACGAGAGAGCCACCTCTTATCCAGGCCTTCTTTGGTGAGTAGGAGAGATTATGAGATTTAAGAGTCACACAGAACATCCACATTAAGGTCCCTAAAACTGGGAAATTTTGAATTTGTCTGAAGTTCTTTGATATTAATATGTCTGTGCATCTATATGATGCTGGCTCTTCACAGCATCTGGAAGTAACAGCTGAACTGCCTTTTTCCTCAGTTTTAGATGAATGACTTAGGCAAATAACTTATTCAAAGTCTGCTTAAAAACTAGAAATGTCTGAAAAGAGAACCAATTAGACTGGTGTTCTTACTTCTAGGAACTTGTTCAGGGTGATTTACCTGAATCATATTGTCAAAGTTAGATGTATGTCTATTCTCTAAAAGACTTGTGGATAAAAGTTGTGGATGACCCAAACTCTCCTGAACAATTTCTCAGTATCTTTCTCAAGCACGAACATAGCTGCGTGGAGAATGCATTGACAGCAGCTCTGAAGAGAAGGACTTGGAGGCATCAGGTAATGAGTGCTCAATATGACCCAGCAATGTAACTCACAGCTCAGAAAGCCAATTGTCTCCTGGGCTGCACCAAAAGCAGTGTGGACAGGTCAAGGGAGATGATTCTGCCCTTTTACTCTGCTCTTGTGAGGCTCTACCTGGATCACTGCATCCAGCTCTGGGACTATAAACATGAGAAGGACATAGGCTGGAGCAAATCCAGAGAAGGTCACAAAGATGATCAGAGGGCTGGAGCTGGAGCACCTCTTAATCAGGGTGAGAGAATTGGGACTGTTCAGCCTGGAGAAGGAANAGGGGGCTGGAGCAGCTCTGCCGGGAGAGCTGGGAGTGCTCAGCTGCAGAGAGAGAGGCTCAAGGGTGACCTCACTGTGGCCTTCAGTGCCTGGAGGGAACTTACTGCAAAGGTGGAGAGTGACAGGACAAGGAGGGACGCCTTAAAACTGAAAGAGAGTAGGGTTAGATTAGGGATCAGGAAGAAATTCTTTACTGTGAGGGTGGTGAAGCTCTGGAACAAGCTGCCCAGAGAAGTTGTTGCTCCACCTCTGAAAGTTTTTAAGGCCAGGTTGGATGTGGCTCTGAGCAACCTGGTCTGGTGAAAGGTGTCCCTGCCCATGGCAGTGGGAGTGGAACTAGGTGATCTTGAAGGTCCCCTCCAATCCAAAGCGTTCTATAATTCTTCCTACCTGAAAATTGCTAGAATCACCTTGAACTGTTGCTGAACAACTTCTCAGTCAGACAGTAAAGACCACACCTCTAATTTTTCCATTGCTAGCCTGAGATAGCTTATCAATTTGTTCATAATATTGCTCTCTTCTGGGATCTACAGCCAGTGAAAGATGAGAATCTTTCATACTGAATCATAAAGTATCCACTGTATTTAAAAATAGATTTTCCATGTCCTTCTCCAGCCATTGCTTGCCTGTGTCAGCCAAGCTTATGAACACAAACTGACCATGTGAAATAGCAATAATATAGCAGCATCTGATGCAAGGTGGACTGCAGAGAAAGGCTATATCCAATGCTGGCAAAAGTTCATTTCAATGTCTTGACTATTTTTTTTTTTTTTTTTTTTTTTTTTCAAAAAAATTGGCCAACCCTAGAAATGCTGAAGGCAAGTTTGCTCATTTGTAGCTAAGAGTAAACAAGAGGTATTTTTTAATTATTGCACTAGAATGGGGATTTCTTGACTGGGAGAATGAGTAGCACAAGTTGCAGTGGGGTGACTGCAAACCCGGATGGACAGTGCAACTGACATGGGGCAAGGAGTCATTTGTTAGCAGTCTTTAAGCAACACACACCTTTAATAAGTACTGCTACAACAACATTTGCTATCTTTAAAGCCCAGACCCAAGTCCCAGCTGTCAGGGCCAGCACCGCTCTGTGTAAACCTTCCCAAAGACCAGCTCTGAGTAACTCAGCACAGCCCTGCAATGTTGCCTGCTCTTTGCAGGCTTCTAGAGGGGAAGGAGAGCTGTATCAGTAACATTGCACACATCTGACTACCTTCTTATAGGAAGCTGTATTTTGTAGAAGATATTGATTCTCTGAAGCTATTAAAATAACAGATGGGGAATGCCTTGGAGGAGTTTGATTACCGATTTCACAATCCTGCGGATTGTGGGCCCTTCGAGCTGGCTCAAGATTTTTTAGCAGGCGACACCACCATCACAGCAATCCGGACACAGTCACACCTCAGCCCACTGAGGCTGAGCACGGCTGTGCTGTGGTGCCTGGAGTGCCGCACTGAACCCCAAGGGACTGCTGCTTCTGGCAAGGCTCACAGCAGGGCTGGGGCACCAGCAGGCGTCTATGCCGGCAACTGGCCCAGGCTCATTCCTCCAGGCACTGCTCCAAGCATAATTTGGCCGAAAATAGGTCTGTGGGAATCCCTGTATGAAATCCAGCTTCAGAAAACGCAATTATTGACAATGCCTCAGTGGGACAGAGCTCCTCTTTGAAGTCTGTGTCCACAGGCACCAACTGTGTCACTTTGGACAGAAAAGTGACCCAAACAGGTCATATATGAGGCTACACATCTGTTAAGCTGCAGGATTTCCATTCTACTGCACTTTTTTTTTTTCTAATACACATTAAAATGCAAGTGGAAAGAACAACCAAACTACCACACTTGATATCACACTGTACCACAGTTATCATTAACTCTCTCAGTGAACAGCAGTCAGGCTGGGAGAGGGATAAGGAATGCTCAAAAAATGGTTTTATATGGTCTTTATTTAAACAAAATGCACAAGTGAAAGCAGAGGTTTCGCATTCCTTTCTGCTAAACGAGTTTGTGCCTCTCACACTGGTTAACACTGGTGCTTACATTACATACTGCAGTTTTATACGCTCGAGAACCTGACACTGATGTCAAACAAGCCGGCATGGTGGGCAACACTCACAGTAACTACCGGAGGAAAGAGCCATATCGAGCGGTGTCTAACTACCTAACGTTTCACAGCTGGATCACTGCAGAGTAAAATGATTACACCATCACAGACCCATTACAAACATTAGCACAAGGCAACAAATAGGAGAGAGTGAAAAAACGGTTCACAACATCCTCAATTGCCTGAAAGCTAATCGCCGCGGCACGCTGTGGACGTCATTTGTATCTGGAGACACACGCGTAGATCACCTCCCAGAGTTTCTGATTGTCTTTCAATCCTGGTAAGACTTCACAAGGAGCCACATGAGGATTACAGTAATCAGGACAATCACGAAGTTGAGGCAAATTTCTCGTGCGGATCGCTCCATTTTTCGGGAGTAATGAGGAGAGAGCAGAGGTTAGCAGGCAGAGTGAAGGGAAAGCTTCAGTGACTTGGCTGGGAGTGTACTCGAGCTCAACCTTCAGGGCACGGGCTCTTTTAAGAGAAAAGAAAAACATATGAAGAACAGATGCATGAAGGTGACAGGTTCAGAAGAGCTATTTATATTGGGCTAAATAAATGTTGTTTCAGTGGCCAGGAGTCAGTAAGCACCGGGGTGCTAAGAAGTAAAAGCCATCTTCAGCAGCTTATCACCTTCTTTGATTTACAGCACTTGACAAGGAGTGTCCCAAGTATCTCCTCAAACTACAGTATGCAGGAGAGAACAGTCTGGAAATCCGTGCTGCTTTGTGCAAGCATTTACAAATAAATAATGCCCAAGCCCCATTCAATATTTTCAACAGGTATACATTGTAAATATACTACTATTAAGAGTTTTTAAATTTCTATATTTGACTGCATATTTTCTTTTCTTTTTTTAAGAAACTAGGTGCAAACTATTATTTTATAGATAAAGACTAATAAATATTAATTATTTATGTTATCATTTAAAGTACGAGGATAACCTAAGGTTAGATGTTTTCACTTCTGAAGGACTTCATGTATTTTGTAAGTTAGTCATACAGATGAAATGGCATTTTCTCAAGAGCCTTTCCTGCAATTTCAAGATGCTAAAAATGTCATACTTCAAAAATCCCATTCGTGTTGTACTCAAAAACTTTACTGTTGGTTATTATTTTATGACAGCAATTTTTGAATTTTATATGTTTTTGCAGAGAAACAAGAATCCTTTATCAGGAATATCATGCACTAATTCCATCTGTATAGCATGTAAGTAAAATAAAAACCTTAAAACAAATGAGGCGTAAACTCTAGACAAGGCATTTCAGCTACATATCTAGATTAGGCTGTAACATCTATGGTGCAAATGAGATGCCCGGGGACCATAACAGCATGAAGACAGAGAGTTTAAATTGAAACTGCTTTAGTTTGTAGATTAAATATTAAAAGACTGGCACATGTAGTTAACAAATTCCTACATTCTCAAGTTGTTTTTTCAGCCTCCTATGTCCTTGCACAATAGAAAATCTGACCTAATAAGTAAGCCACTTCTTTTTACCTTGAGAAGGTAAATGGAGCCCAGTGGTTCTGCCTCTGGACTTTGGATCAGTGCAGATATTATTTCCCTCCAAGCTTCTGCCTGTCTCCCACTCAGTCTGGATGCTCCATCCGTATGTGGGAGCTAAAGTAGGCTGAGGGTGGAGACCAACAAGTGTGTTGGCAACCCAGGTGCTGACATCACCTTCACCACCACCACCACCCCCCCTCCAAATATTTTTAAAGTGCTAAGTTGGGCTGCAAGTTTGGTTAAGACTGTTGTGCAGTGGCCTCTGTGGGCTGATGTGCTTCTTTTTGTTCCTCTGCCATGGTGCTGTGCTAAAAGAAGATCTGTTTGCAGCCCTTGGAAATTAATTGTGTTTGACAGAGAATTTTATACAATCATACAATGGCTTGTGTTGGAAGGGACCTTAAAAATCATCTAGTTCCAATTCCCCTGCCATGTGCAGGGACATATTCTACTAGACCAGGTTTCTCAGAGCCACATCCAACCTGCTCTTGAACACTGCCAGGAATGGGACATTCACAACTCTGAACAATCTTCTTCCAGTGTCTCATTATGCTCACAAGAAATAATTTCTTCCTAATATCTAATCTAAACATACTCTCTTTCAGTTGCAAGCTGTTCCCCTTTGTTCTGTCACTACATGCCTTCTTTTGGCTTGTTTATGTCTTCCTCAGTGTGGGTACAAGGAAAGAAAGACCCACTTGAAAAGTTGTGTGTGCAGAATGCAGGATCTTTTGAGATCATTTCCAGGATATGGAGACCAGTCTACATATTTATCTTCTTAAGTACAGTACAGCTGTTGCTGCTCCATATATCTATAGTCTGCATAGCTTCTCGAGTTCATATGCATTTAAAAGGAAGTGAATAGGAGAAAAATATTCTTTGCATTTGAATACAAATTACTGAAATCCAGGATCATGTGATAAGTAGAAAAGTTTGGGACTAGGAGGTCTGAAAAGCACAAACCATTGCTTTAAAGAACAACTTGCTCTCTTGCATTCTTTTCACTCATAGATTTTCAGTGCTGATGTGAATGCTCCACCTGCCTGAGCAGGTGAATACAGAGAAGTAAGAAAGAAAAAATACAGAGAAGTATTTTTTTCCCCTTCAGCATTTCGCTCCAGAAAGCACTGTGGCCTAGAGAGCTGTAACCCCCAAATCTCCTTATCTTTGCTCAAGGCACTGCTAGGACTTGCTATAAACATGAACAAAAAGAAATGGCTATTTGCTTTCTTTAAATCGATAGAGCTGAATCAGAGACTCAGCAGAATGAGATGGACTGAAGTGGGAGCAGACTCTGCCAGTGTTGCACTGCCATGGGTTTCCCTACCTGGAAAATACAAGTATTTCCACTTAAGTCAGACGGGTCACTTCTGCAACACAGCAGTGCCAGATGAACATGAGGATCCTGATCACGTTTAAGTGTGCAAGGCTATCCACAACTCTGCCCTTATTCTCACTGCCAAACACCGCGTGATATATAGTATGCAAGTTATTTATTGATTCTGATGCCTATTTTTATTCAGGCATGCTGGGACATACTGTAACTCAAAGTATCCAAGCTTGTTGTCCCAGTCCCCCTTTATCAACTCCCAGGGTTTCTCCTTTGCACCACTGCTGGCACTCATGCCACGATGCAATGCCCTGGTGAGGGAGGCCAGCTGGCTGGAAACCTACCCAGTGGAAAACACAACGAAACAAATAGCTGTGGGTAACCAGGGGGGTGGAGGGGAGTGTTGCTCGGGTTTTGGTGGATGATCTCCCTAAATAGTCTTCCCACACAATCAGTGGAGGTAGGAGGGGGCCAGAACAGGAGAAACCTTCCCTTTCACTGGTTTGACTGCCTTGCCACTGCCCTCCTACACAACCAGGCAGCACATTCAAAAAAGCCAATGTGCTATGTGGGAGTCCTGTGCTAAAATACACAGATGAAACAGCAAAGGCTTAATCCATGCCTCATTCAGGAGTTATATGCTTAAGTAGGTTTGAAGGGTCCTATTGCAATGCTTGCTCTGCTGGGCTGTCCTCTCAAGGAGAACCTGGGCAACCATTTCCTACACTTAGAGGGGATTTGGGAAATCCGGATTCAAAATGCTCCCCACCAGCCAGAGGGAAGTAAGATGTATGACTACCATGAATCTGGCTAATCTATTTCCTCCCCTGACATGTTCTGAAGCAGAAATCTCTGAATTTCTCATGCAACAGATACTCTACTTCTCCTTGAATCACGTAATATTCACCAGGAAAAAGGTGAAACTTTTGATTGCCACTGACCCTGATTATTAAATGTTGCTCAAATATTCCCCTTGGGCTATGGAAACCTTGGAGTTTATTTTACTCTCTGGTAATGGAAAACTCAAAAAAAAATAGATTTTTACCTAGAACCCTTCAGCTCTGGTCCCCACACCTGTAAATGCTCACACAATAAATGCCCTAATTTATCTCTATAGGCATATATGCTTCTCTCAGTTTTTGTGCTGTGGATCTTACAGGAGACCATGGATGTGCATATGAGATCACAAGAATTTATTGGTGAACCAGAACAAAGGTTCATCTAAAGCAACATACAGACTGGTAGGGAAATCTGGGGATAACATATAAAAACACAGAAATGGAACATAATCTTTGCCTAGATATATTCAAATGTCTGGGATTCAGTCTACTGGGATTGCTAGATTGGGACTATAAGTAGAGTTGGGTTTACGGCTCCCCCTTGCTCTTACTGTCAGAGTGCCCACTCAACACAAGGATCTGTTCTTGCGGCTGTGATGGCTCATTCCATGAATAATTCTAAATCAGGCAACTTGTTCATAATTGAGATCCTACATGCTTTCAACACTACAAAATTGGTACAGCAAATTAAAATATTATGTAAAACAAAGAAAATAACTTCCCTCAACCAATCCGTAATTTGAAAGCAGCTCATTTGCTGGAACTGAGAGCATCCAGCTAAGAAACACTTTTTGATTGGCAGCTAGTCATGGCTTCTTTAGAAGAACCAAATTATGTTACATTTACTTATGATGTCATTTGACAGAATGTTTCTGTGTATTACATATGTATATACACTGTCACACAGACTTGTGGAAAAAAAAAAAAAGCTTAATACTGTACAGGGGGTCCCCTGGGCAATGGAATGTGCTGGGACATTTACTGTGAATCCAACCAGTCTCTGAACACCTGACTTACACACAACATAGAATGGAGTCTGCAGTTGCCAGTGGCTGAAATTTCTGCCTTCACTCCTCAAAAAAGCCCCACATACTCCTGCTGTTTATGAATAAGAAGCACAAAGACTTTAAAGGCTGTATCTTTAAAAAAATAGGTTTTTTACCCAAGTGATTTAGTGCTGATTAGGAAAGCAGAAAGAACTGAAAAAGAATTAAGAGGTTCTACTTTAAATGCTAATCCAGAGGTTTAGATACCATGTTGAATATTTTTCTTGTTGGCACTTTCTCTTCTTTTTCTGACAGATCTGGATGTTCTTAGCTTTCATGTAGCCAGTGCCAAAGCTCCCTCTTCATGCCTTGCATACTCAAACTTAAGGCTCTAGTCTATATTTATGTTGCTGTGACTATCTCAAGTTCTTCCCAGACTACTAAACAAGTATCACAGACACTTTCAAAGCCATTCTTACACAATTAGAGCAGATTGTGTTCATTTTTGCTCTCAGCATTACCCTTCTCAATAAGCACAGTATATGTAGTTTTAAAATTGCTATAAATTGGCTCATTTTTAAATTGGCACCTCCTCTCTAGCATAATCAAACATATCTTCTTATTACCCACTTGAAAAACTGATGTCTATCTGTATGAAGCCAAGTTTGTAGCAACGTGCAGTGCTTGTCATCACGGTATGTATTTCACACATAACTGTCACATCTCTCTAAGGGAACTGGACTTGTAAACAGACTGCATCACTCCACAAAAAGCTGAAGATGTCAAAAGGAGCTTGAATATTGCCACATCTTGTTTTTAGGCCCCTGTAGCAGGATCCTTCCTGCCAGGAAGTTGTGAGACGCGTGGCTGTCAGGATGATGGCTGCATGACTACAGCACAAAGCCTCACACAGAACCAGTCAGAACCAGCTCATTTAGAAGACTTTGTGAAGAAAAACCAGCTCTGAACACCTGCAAGTCATCTGCCTGTTGTAGGTGTCTGCTGTAGGGTCAGCCTCCTTAAATTCCACAGGTCACACCAGTTACCTCCAAAGGGAGTTTGGAGAGGACTGGAAAGGCTGATCTTGGCCAGATGGCAGAGGTCTATCTTTTTAGAAGATGGACCAACCTGAATTCCCAAGAAAGGATTCACACCAGCCATGGAGTGAGTAGGATACTATGGATCAAAGCAAGTCTTAAGTGATTTTATCATTTGAGAGCCAGGTGCATTTCCTGGATCTGCAAAGAGACACCACAGTCTACTGAGACACAGATTATATTGGCCCAGATTCCAACTCAAATAGGGTAGATTTAGATTAGATATAAGGAAGAAATTTTCACCGTGAGGGTGGTGAGGCATTGCAACAAGTTGCCCAGAGAAGCTGTGGATGCTTTATCCCTGGAAGTGTTTAAGGCCATGTTGGATGGGGCCCTGAGCAACCTGGTCTAGTCAAATATGTCCCCGCCTGCGGTAGAGAACTGCATGATCTTTGAGGTTCCTTCCAACCCAAACCATTCTATAACTCCATGACTGAAAATATTGATGAACGAGACTTACAAATTTTAATTATTACAGAATTCTCTTACCATTTTTCATTCATTTTGTTTCATACTGGCTTGTTAGTGAGGCTGATCCTTGAGAAGAAGACAATAGGGAATGCATGGCAGGTAGGGAATAATCACTGTTTTTCACTGTCTGATGGTAAGAATAATCTCTTCCCATATTAGTATCACACTGCAGTTGGTGGGGAGAAAGAATTCTCCAACTACTGCTTTATTTCACATAAAATAGACATTACAGTTCTTTGGAAGGTATTTCACTTTTTTACCTCTACAGTTACTCAGGGTGAATATGACCAGAAAAGTCCAGGATAACAAGAAAAGTATGGGCCATGAGTCTCACAGATGTTTACAATATTCTCAGGCAAATGGCATGACTCTTGGGGATGATCCTATGCAGGGCCAGCAGTCGGACTCAATGGTACTGATGGGTCCTTTCCAACTAAGCATATTCTGTGATTCTTTAATTGTTGCCAGGTCATAGTCCCTCATTCTCTGTTGGAGTTCATTTATTTTTATACATGTTCTTATCTTAATATTATTAGGTGTTGAGTTTAACTTTATTAATTTTAGACTTCTTTTCATAACAAGTCTAGAGTAAGAAGATACTCCTTTTAATTCTCTACAACATTTTCAACTGGACAAAAATTGCAGTACCTTTAAGCCAAACTACAACTCACCATGCCAATGCAGTCAGACCAATAAAAGATCATGTGTAGCCCTGGACACAGAAGGGAAAGAAGAAAACTTGAAATTATTTCTGAAGCAACCCAAATCAGAAGTAAGACAAGAAGGATAAAACAAAGGAGGCCTAAATTTTTATCTTGTATAGCTGGCAGTCTCTGAAAGAATTTAAATATCAGGTTGAGAGTGAAGAACACATCAATTCACCTGCAGCAGCAGTGACCCAGTTACCTCAGGTGCAACCAAACAGCATTAGGAGATTAAATATCAGAGGAGGAATTATGCAAAAATGTTGCTGAAAGTTAGACAAAATGGATGTTGTTTACATCTCAGTTCCCACATTCTTAAATCCTACTTGTTCCGAATGGAGTTGAATTCTGGGACACAGAATCTTTACTGGATTTTAAGGAAAGTAATTAAAAGTAAACTTCTCCTAGTGATGCTAAACATCAGACCTTGAAGTTAATGAATTTCTCCATGAAGATAACCAAAAATAGTAGAGAACTCAAGTCTATTCACTGGAATATGCTGTTGCTACACTTCCTTGTCCAGACAGTATTGACAGAATATATGGAGAGGCTTTTGAGCTTAAATGCCTGTAAAGCTAATTTCAGCAATCAGGATCAAGGTCACAGAGATGCACATGATTAGGGCCACTCTCTTCTGCACCAGCTTGAAACAAGCTCCTGGACAGAGCTGCAGTTTGGGCAGTCAGAGTGGTAGGTGCACGGTGACTATGGGCCCCTGCACCTACAGCACCTTCAAAAGCAGAACAGTTGTGACCTTTGTCACATCAATAAAAGTTCCTTCATTTCTGGGGTTTATGTCTGAACCAGCAGACTTTTGTCTACAGACACAAGGTGTTAACGGAACAGATCAAAAATCTAGTCAGCATTGGTTCAAAGAAGAAACAATCTGCAAAGTATTGGAGAAATACATGAGAGGGATTGATGGCAGAAGCTGCAGCAGAAGAAGAACACATTCAAATCAGAAACAGCATAGATCTTTTTTAAGTTGTTTCTGATTGGTAGATATCATTTCAGGTGGCGGGGGAAAGACTTTGGTGCAGCAAGGTCAGAGACATAGGCAGAGATGTACCATTTTCTATGCTCAGGCCTTGATGTTTAGTGCTCTTGCATGAAGAACGATTGATGCCCTTGTAGCTATCAACATGCCAAAAGTCTCCTGTGAACGGTTCAACTATCCTGGAACAAGCATGGACACAGAGCATCAAGGGTGGTTGTGAACCTACAACCTGTTGTTGCTTCCTGGAAACTGGCTGTATAAGCAAAGACAGGGTGCTTATCTCTGACAAAAAAGGGGCAACTTACTTTGAAGTTGTTTCTAAGTAGAAGTTTGGCCACAAGTTTCCACTGATTATCAGGCAGGTTCTCTCCTTACTCTGCCACAGAGTGAGGTGTCAGTGCATTCAAAGGCTGGTTTGATTTCTTTCATGGAAAGGAGTCTTCAATAAACTATGTCCTGGCACCAAGTGGAACACAATTTTTATCTTTGTGAACAACCATATCAGCACTACTAGTATGTGGCAAGCTTTCAGCTTAACTCATACAGCTGGTTGTGTGAGTTTTTGCATCTCTGAAGTCATTTACATGGCAGCCTGTAACCCCACCCTGTGTGGAAGGTTTGTCTTTAGTTACTAGGTACCCAACAGCTGTTGTGCCAACACATTCTGATACTTTCAGCAGACAGTGTTAGCACAGTTTTACAGGGCTATGGGCCAATGAACCTCTCTTTGAAAGCTCACAGCTCAGCTCTGCTATAATGTGCACACCACATAGCTGCCCTTACCCCTAATGTGGTGTGTGATTTCTCCTCCTTTGTGGGAGAAGATGCTTCATATTTACCACAGAACAAACACAGATGCCATGGAGCAGATACTTCATTTTAAGAAAGCAGCACTATTTCTCCTAAGACAGATAATATGCTGTCCAAATCCTCAGCTGTGGCAGCCACAGAGAAGTGTTAAATGTCCCCGGCTGGCTATAAAAATACAAAAAGCGGTATGATCTGGAGGGTTGATAGGAGCTGTCCTGAAGGATCAGGCCAATTAAGAGAGGTGTTGCAATGGAGCAACCTGTGCATACACCATGTGAAAGAAATGGAGAGGAACATGCTCTGTTTGCACCTGGGAAGTGAATCCTTCAACAGCTCAACCTGATTCTAACAGACAAGCCCATCTGAATCCAATAAAGAAAAAACTCTGAAATTCTGGCTAAACCTTGGCCAAACTGGGCCCTCAAATACCTTTGTAAAGCCAAATAAGGAAAAAATTTGGATTATGCTCTACCTGTTAGTACTAGCTTTCATTCTCTCCCATTCTCACTACTTTAGAAATGCCTACAGCAGACTCTTTGACAAAATGGTGCAGCTTGGTTCAACAAAAAAAATAAATAAACCAGGGTGGGACATCACCCTCTCAGATAGAAGACCATTGGGAAGTAACTACCAGCAATGGACAGTTTATAGTTACCTGTGGATGTAGTACAGCATCCACACTGAGAAGAGAGAGAACCCATTCCCTCTATATATGGGAAAGAACTGGTGTCGTTCCCTAGAGACATCCAGAGCAGCATGCAAACTTAACCAGCAAGGTGAAGTCATAGCCTGGAACCCTGGAACCAAGGGGAGGGGGAAAGGGGAAAAAAAAACCAAACTCAACATATAGAAAACACTTGCCTTGCTTTTTGGAATTTTGGAGCTCAGAAGTAGGTAAGAAGCAACCTGTTTCTAGCCAGGAAGCATGGGGGTCTGCAAACAGGATGTGTGGCATGAGTTCTAGGTCCAGCTCATGACAGGTAGAGAGAAAACCACAGTAAGATGGGTATCCGTATCAGAACCACGAATAATATTGAATTTAAACAAAACAAAAAGCACAAATAAACAAGCACACACACCAAGAAAAAAAAATTAAAAGGAGGACTTACCTCTATAAATGCTTCATAGGTTCTGATAAGAGCATAGTTTAGCAGTAATCATCAATTAGATACCTGGGTTTACAGTAGTTTTAGTTTCTAGATGCTGTAGACAAGAACCCTCAGGCAATGCCTGGGACAGGGATAAGCCGACAAGCTTTTGCAAGATTTAGGTGTGCTCTACAAATGCAAACTGCCACTAGACAGTACCTAAAATATTTCTTTGCAGAGAGATGCTAACACATTTCTGTACTATTTACTGGGACAAACACAAAGCCGGTATTATTTAGACAGAGAATTTCATGAAGGATCTTATCTCTCTCTCATTGAATGCAAAAGAAATCTTGTTATGGGCTTTAATATGGGTTGATGATAGCCCTAAGTACAGGCATTGCTTTGTGTTTGTTAGGACAAAGTGAGCTAAGAAAGGCTGGAGTGATGTGATAGGGAGGAAAGGCAGAAGCAGGTCCTCACTCAGAACTGACTCATTGTTCATTTTTGGAGTGCTTATACACAGCCAAATAGAGTCAAGAGGTCTTTAATGAATTTCTAATCACAGTAGTCATTGATCCTGCATGAGTGGGATGAAATCTGAAATGGACCTTGGCTCAATACAACGCAGACCAGAGTTTTGTGTCAAGCTAATGGAAAGAAATTGCTATTCTTTCTCAGAGCAATGTACTATTATGGAATAAATGAGAAGTCAATTCTTCAACAATTCAGCAACCTCTTCCCTCTCCGAGACCCAGATGCTTGCTCTAGGCTATGAAATGCAGCTGAAAAATCTTTTGAGACTGCCAGGATTGAACTCAGAAAAAGAGTTTGAACAGCCAAATAAGTGTAACGGCCCAAACCAGTACCCTCAGTCTGGGACCCCCCCAGTGCTTCTTCATTCCCAAGCTTAGTCAAAATCTACATTCGTTATACTTACACATTTGGAAGTTGCTCTCCCAGTCTATTTTGCTGAATGTAGGTTTGGAGCAAAGTCTTTTAATACTAGATAGCTAAAACACTAAGGTTAATCTTCCTCTTTTGTTTGTGGTAAATATTCCTTGCCCTCTTCTTGTTTTAGTAATCACAGTTTGTGGATTACTGATAAACAGTTAAATCCACTTTTTGCTTCCTGCAAAATCAATTAATACATCTTGGCACAAGCAGATGGTGTCTTCATTACCTGAGGGTAAAACACTGCAGACAGACAGCAGCAAGTGAGCAGTACACAGACACCTATACTTATGCCTTCAGAGTCTAGTGTTTATATGGCTAAGTGTACTTTGTTTTCTGTAGCTAGGTTTTGGTAGCAGTGGAGGGGCTGAGGGGGAGGCTTCTTTGAGAAGCTGCTGGAAGTTTTCCCCATGTCCAGCAGAGCCAATGCCAGCCTGCTCCAGGCTGGACCTGCCACTGACCAAGGCCAGGCCAATCAGTAGTTAAAGTAACACCTCTATGATCACATATTTAAGAAGGGAGGGAAAAATGTTAGTTTAGATGAAGATGGCCACTGGAGAGGAGCAGAGTGAGAACATGTGAATAGCAATGCAGACACCAAGGTCAGTGCAGAAGGCGGGGGAGGGGGTGCTCTTGGTGCCGGAGCTGAGATCCACCTGCAGCCCATGGTGCAGACCATGGTGGAGCAGCTGTTCCCCTGCAGCCCATGGAGGAGTGCAGAGATACACCTGTAGCCCCTGGAGGAGCCCACAGTGGAGCAGGTGGATGCCTGAAGGAGGCTGTGAACCCATGGAAGGCCCGTGTTGGAGCAGGGTCCTGGCAGGGACCTGCAGCCCATGGGGAGAGGAGCCCATGCTGGAGCAGGACTTCCTGGTAGGACTTGTGGTCTGTGGGGGACCCACACTGGAGCAGCCTGTACCTGATGGACTGTACCCTGTGGAACATTACCCATGTGGCAGCAGTGTCTGAAGAGCTGTTGCCCATGGGATGGACTCTTACCAGAGCGGGTTGTGAAGGACTGTCTGTTGTGGGAGAGACTCACACTGGAGAACTGGAGAAGTTCATGAAGAACTGTCTCCCGTGGGAGGAATCTCCCAGGATGCAGGGGAAGGACTCCTCTTCCTGAGCAGTGGCAGAAAACAACAGCTAACCGTAACCCCCATGCCCTGTCTCCCTGCACCACTGAGGGAGAAGAGGTTGAACATGGAGAAGGAGGGGGTGGGAGGAAAGGTGTCTCTTATGTTTCTCATTCTTAAGTTCTGATCTTGTTAGCAATAAATTTAATTACTATCCACACATAGAGTCTGAAATGCCTGTGAGAGTAATTAGCGAGGAATCTTTTATGTTCCTTAACTCAACTCGCAAAGCCCTTCATTATATTTTCTCTCCTCTGCTGTTTGCAGAGGGGAGTGAGAGGTGGAC
>VYZS01012091.1:4361-35257 GCA_013400695.1 Neodrepanis coruscans | reverse complement strand
GGCCCGTGTTGGAGCAGGGTCCTGGCAGGGACCTGCAGCCCATGGGGAGAGGAGCCCATGCTGGAGCAGGACTTCCTGGTAGGACTTGTGGTCTGTGGGGGACCCACACTGGAGCAGCCTGTACCTGATGGACTGTACCCTGTGGAACATTACCCATGTGGCAGCAGTGTCTGAAGAGCTGTTGCCCATGGGATGGACTCTTACCAGAGCGGGTTGTGAAGGACTGTCTGTTGTGGGAGAGACTCACACTGGAGAACTGGAGAAGTTCATGAAGAACTGTCTCCCGTGGGAGGAATCTCCCAGGATGCAGGGGAAGGACTCCTCTTCCTGAGCAGTGGCAGAAAACAACAGCTAACCGTAACCCCCATGCCCTGTCTCCCTGCACCACTGAGGGAGAAGAGGTTGAACATGGAGAAGGAGGGGGTGGGAGGAAAGGTGTCTCTTATGTTTCTCATTCTTAAGTTCTGATCTTGTTAGCAATAAATTTAATTACTATCCACACATAGAGTCTGAAATGCCTGTGAGAGTAATTAGCGAGGAATCTTTTATGTTCCTTAACTCAACTCGCAAAGCCCTTCATTATATTTTCTCTCCTCTGCTGTTTGCAGAGGGGAGTGAGAGGTGGACTGTAGTGGGCCCCTGGCACCCAGCCCAGGTTAAACCACTACACTAAGGGACAAAAAAAGGAGACCCACACCCTGCTCAGGTATCATAGCTTTCTTTGGGAGAATCATGCCCTCTACTAGCATCTTCCCTTCCCTGAAACAGGAAACTATCAAACTAGCTGGCAGCATGACTCTCTGGATCAGGCTGTGGACAAAATCCTGCAGCAGTGAACAGCTGACCTGCTTGTGCACTGTCTGTATTTATGGCAGCTGGAGCCAAGTACCCCACCTTCCCATCACCCTTGGGTGTACTCCTCAGTGGTACCCATTTTGCACAGTACAAAACCTGGACAGGTGGTTACAAGATGCTCTGCTTGAAAGTGCTGTGATGAAAGTAATGGGTCATTGTATTTCTGGCATCTGCCCCTCTGAAGTATCTTCCAGTTCTTCTTTATAAGAAAACATGTTACCTTTCATCTTCCAGGATGGCATCTTTCTGCATCACAGGAGATGCTTTCCATGTAGGTGATCTGGCTAAACTAGCAGCAAGAATGAATTCCTACCCATTGTAGAACATGAGCTGGCAGTGTATCCAGGTGGCCAAAAAGGTCAATGGCATCCTAACTTGTACCAGCAGTAGTGTGGCCAGCAGGACCTGGGCAGTGATCAATCCCCTGTACTCAGCACTGGTGAGGCCACACCTTGAATCCTCTGTTCAGTTTTGGGCCCCTCACTGCAAGAAAGATGTTGACGTGCTGCAGAAAGTTCAGGGAAAGACAGTCGAGCTGGGGAAGGGTAAAGCACAATCCTTATGAGGAGTGGCTGAGGGAGCTGGGGTGTTTAGCCTGAAGAAGGGGAGGCTCAAGGGAGACCTTATAACTCTTTGCAGCTCCCTGAAAGGAGATTGTAGCCAGGTGGGCTTCAGTCTCTTCTCCCAGGTAACAAGTGACAGGACAAGAGGAAATGGCCTCCAGTTGCACCAGGGAAGGTTTAGATTGGGTATTAGGAAAAAATTCTTCACTGAAAGGGTTGTCAAGCATTGGAACAGGCTGCCCTAGGAAGCGGTGGAGTCACCATCCCTGGAGATGGTTAAAAGCAGGTAGATGTGTCACCAGGGGATGTTGTAAACAGTTTAGTGATGAACACAGCAGTGCTATGTTGACAGTTGGACTCAATGACCTTAGAGGTCTTTTCCAACCTAAACGATTCTGTGATTGTAATTCTTCCCTGCAAGAGAGGGTCAAGAATGCAAGTCAGTGCTCTCTTTGGCTTGATTCAAAAATATTAACAAAAAACAGTACTTTGCCCATGTGACCTAGCAATCATCTGACACATAATAGACCACTTGGGCTGGATGACATGACATTGACTTGCATCAACCCTGGCTAGTAAAAGTAATCCAGTAGGAATAGCCAGGGAGCCACATTCTGATACTCTGCAGAGGTTCTCTGTGGTTCGTTATGCTCTTAGAGAGAAGAGGCAATCTGCGCCAGGTCAGACAAGAAACTCATTATCCTACGATACATTAGAGGGATCTTGCTTCATTAATTTGGGCTAAAGTACAGTTTTTCCATCCTGACACACAGACAAGGTTTGAAGTTGTTGATGATTATCTGGAAAGTTAGGCGTAAGAACCTTGCTAGCTTATGTTGTTTTCTATGCGCAGTACTTGTTGTAATAAGAAATTGATTCTGTGCCAATTATTTTCTGAGGTTTGCCAGCATGCGGCTTGGGTATGACTGGCCTGAAAGAACGGAAGGTGCTGCAGAAATGTCAGCCAAAGAGCAATGAGTAGTGTGTGTGCATGTGTGTGTGTATACAAGAGGGGCCAGGATCCATGGGATACTCTGAGCCAAGGAGCCCGCTTGCTCCACCCGCCTCCCCCAGAGACATGACTGAATGTTTTTGCCAGTTTACTCTCTCCCAAGGCATTTGACTTGCAAGCAAAAAAGGTCTTGCCCTGTGAGTGCCCTCAAGAAATAATGGTTGTAAGGAAAAGTGGCCAAGCAGAGGCCTATTCAAATTCAGTGAAACTGGCGACAGACAAGTCACAGTGTCTTAGAAAATGCTGTTGGGCTCCAAGTACTTATGATGAGGATAGTAGGACTCAGAGACAATGTCCAGTTAGAATGGGGTGAACATAGCTTGAGACAGATACAGGGCACAGAGTTTTCTGCATCCAGCCACAATATTTTTGAACAGGATTGACCCCATCATCAATTTTCACTTGGTCAGCAGGGGCACCTAAAATGGGATTTACTCTTATTACTGGCCAAGGCTGGTGCTTCTGGCTGTAGTGCACTAGCCAGGCATAACAGAGCTGGTTTGTAAACATCAGGGAAATATATCTTACTTTGGACAGAAAACTGCAAATAAAAACATGATTGTGTAAATAACTGTTTTTTACCAATTAACCTCATAATCCCTTCTTCAGCAGAAATACAATTACAGATTTAAAAATGCAGTAGGCGAAAGCACAAAAAGCCCACCCCAGTTTCAGTATGCAGAAACTGTTTCCAAAATCAGATTATCTGAGCCGCTTCCCTTCCCTCGCAGCCATCCTCTGTTCTTCAGTCCATAAACCCTCAGCCCAGATCCACATTATGGGAATTGTTCCAGCTATGAATTTTGTAAATATCTTTGACACTTTAGCAGGCCCATGACTGTAAAATAAACATAATCTCAGTAAGAAATATTGTGTATCTCACCTATGAATCTAGTCTTGGATTTGGGTTGCAATCTCAATAGTGCATGTCTTGTCCAAAACACATCACAGAAGACATGCAGGAGGTGATGAGTTTTCTGACTGACCTTCTGAGTGCACAACAGAGATAAAAATTGCAGCCATCTGTTTGCAGCATCCCCACCGCCCACCCTGAGTGTTTCAATGACGTACTCAGTACCCACCAAGTCCTGTCCCTATGGAGAAAGGAAATTTGTTCCTCAGAAATCAGACTCAGTGCCCACCTGCATTTCTGCCAGATTGATTGCTCTGTATTTTGTATTACCTTTCTGTTGTGTTTGATTCAGAAATTTCAGATTCCCATCGCAGTTTACCAAGTTTCATGTGACATAGCGAGGAAAAAGTCATGTTGTATTATTTGATCTCAGTCCCACCAAGTTTACCACAAGCCTAAAAGTATATCCTGTAGAAGGCAAGCTTTTTGACTGAACAATTCACAGCTTGCCATGCCTGACCTTTATGGCTGGGTACAAATCCTCATTTATTGAAGAGTTGCTAAAAATTTAGCTAAGCTCCAGTTTGAAAAAAGAGAGGCGCAACAGGATTCACCTTCTCATAAATTTGTCGGAACTGTGTGTGTGCTGCTCCTTCTTTTCTTCAACAAAGTGTCCAGGCACACAGAGAGGGGTGGAGGGCTCTGCTCCCTTCTAAAATCCTGGAGATTCCCCCTCTGCCATTCAGATGGCCCCTGCCTCTGTGCTTCCCACTAGTCCCGGATATACTATCTGTACTAGTAACACCAAGGACACACATTCGGCTGAGTCCCAGAGATACATGAGTCTGAGCACAGCTTCTTCGGTGTGACACTGGGACCCTTCAGTGGGGGGGGTCTGGATATGATTGTCCCATTATAAGAGGGAAGACGTCTATGGGCATGGCAGCTGGGCCATTCCTCCTCTCAGAGAAGATGATGGCCCTGGATTGTTTTATTAAGTAGCACAGGCACAGCTGCACAGGTTTAACACCATGTCAGGCTGAACAGTCTCAGCATAGCCTGAACTGCCCTCGCTCCTATTCCTGGCCCAGCCCTCCAAGCCTTCTTTCATGGTACACCTTCTCGGATCTTTATTTGGGTGTTTTGGCACCGAGATACAAAGCAAAGTGTTAAACTGAGCTTGAGAGAGGAGCAGCAGCAGCAGCTCTTTCATTGGTGATGCAGGAGGGGGGCAGGGTTGAGACAGCCACAGCAGAACAGCAGAGGACGGGACACCTGACAAAGGGGATCCATGCTATTAACAGTGTCACAAGGGAACAGCTGCCTCACTTAAAGTCTGTGAAATACTTATGAAATAAACTTCTGGAATGTGATAAGAACGTTTAAAATTATGTGGAATTAATGAAGCACTAGAACTGTAAGGTCACAGTCCTGCAACAAAGAGCAGCTCTGAATGAAAGCCATCAATTTCTTTCCTCTACTGCTTGGATTTGTAGCACATAAGCACGTAGGCAAGAAGACCCTTGTGTCAAAGGCCATTCAGGCAAAGGATTAGCCATGACCACATGTGCAGTCCTCAGGAAAGCAGTGCCAAAACCAAGCAGGTCTCACCACTCAGAAAGAGAGACAGAGGCTTGTCCTCTCTGGGGAATTGAACACCCCCTTTTTGTGCATCCATGCAGGCTACAAGAACATTCTCTTCTTAAGCTGGACTGTAGATTTGTCCAGCCTTGTCCCATATTGATGTCTAATATCCACTTCCCAGGGCAGGAGGAGACGAGACTCACAGCTGGGGCAGCTAGAGCAGGAAGAGTTGGAGGGTGACTCAGCTCTAGCATCCTCACAGCCAGTGCCAGTGCCACGCAGGCAGACAGACAGCACACCTGGGCTAAGCACAGACAGAGAAGCATTGCACGGACGCAGTGCCCATGCTGTGAACACATCGACTCAGCAGAGGAAGGTGTTCAGTAACTGTCATTGCAGTGCCTTTTGGAAGCAGCATGCAAATGGGACCCTAGGGAATTGTCCAGGACCCACAGAGCCTATGCTGTGATTTCATGGTAATGCAGGAGTCAAAACCTAGTTAGGCAAGGTCAGGAAGCCAAACTATGGGAATCTTATGGCATTTTCCTGCTTACAGTGCAGATACACTAATCAATATGTATCTGAGGAGGTAAAACATTAATAGCTACTTTTGTAATTTCAAGTCTTTCTAAGGCGTAGTGTGTGATACTATACTACAAATTGCTCATAGACACACAGATACTGAACCACAGGACTATCCTGGTTTCTGCCACAGAAAGCTGACACAAGCATAGTAGCAACCCCTCATTTTGAACTAAAAAGTGAATTCTCACCAGCCTTTCAGCCTACCTTGTGCATTATAACCTAAAACCAGCTTGATGACAGAAAGGCAGTAAGAGGAGGCAGATCCATGTGCTTCAATGGCTTTTCGCTGGCTATGGTACATCCCAGAATTCCTCATTCTGCATAATCCCAGCTACCAGAAAATGTCAAGAGCATTAAATCAGCTGCACTGGGAGTTGTATGTACCTTTTTCCATTAAGAACACTCTCTCCAAACTTTTGATAAAGACTATTTATTTTTAACACTTTTTTTAAAATGTTGCTAAAAACCATTTGAGCTAAGAAAGCCCTGGAGAAAATCACTGAAACCTTGAGTGAGATTTTAAAATGCCCATTCTCTCATCTCCCTCACGGTAGGACTGGGAAGGAATTATTCACAGTTTATTTCTCACTATCTTTCCTGACAACTGTTCACTGAGGTGATGAGTTTGCAGAAATTCATCTGATCTGTAAATACTGTTTCTTAGCAATCCTATAATATGTTCCTGGGCAAATGTGAAAATTTCAGTAGACAAGCAGTTAATGTTTATTGCAAATTGTAGCTGCAGTGTGTTCAGCTGGCAAAATAACCTCCCTCTAGGTCCTAATTTAAACCCCAGGAAATCCAGAGAGCCTCTTCTGTGCTTTTTGCTTCAAGAAATATTTATTCTGTCCATCTCTTGGACTTCTTACAGTCTGGTAAAAATTTGATGGACTTGAAGGACAAGACATTGCAAAAAAAAAAAAAAAATTTTCAGCCTACTTTTTTCACTTGGACAAAAAATTCTTTAAAATAGTGTGGGATCCTTAATTGAAAAGAAGCAGAAAGAGAAAAGCCTGAAACTATTACTTTTACCA
This sequence comes from Neodrepanis coruscans, assembly GCA_013400695.1. Taxonomy (NCBI): domain Eukaryota; kingdom Metazoa; phylum Chordata; class Aves; order Passeriformes; family Philepittidae; genus Neodrepanis; species Neodrepanis coruscans. The sequence goes on along the minus strand of VYZS01012091.1, from coordinate 28,771 downwards.
AAAAAAGGGAGGTTTACCATTCATCTTGTTATTTGATTACTTTATAGATAGCAAGTTCTTCTCTTTGAATTTCAAAGCTTCTGAGGATCACTAAACACAAAGCTGTATTCTTTCCATTTGATAAAGGGCATACTGGAAAGCTGTTCACCGTAAGTAGTTTGCGGAGAATGAAACTGTTACATTTACTCTTTTTTATTCCTAGATTATTCCAGAGGAGAGGATGGGAAAAAAAACTGAGAAAGACATAAAAAACATACAGAAATCCAGCATTTTTTTTGCTCACTTGTCTGTATGATGAAGACTTAGCTGCATACAGCCAAAGTACATCTTCAGCTCAACAAAGCCGATCTTTCTGAGATGTCTTTCTCAGATGTTATCTCTTTCTGAGCTGTTTCAGTGGAGAGAAAGGCCTAAATCAGTGTCTGTGGAGACCCTTCTGTGGTGTCTCAGCCAGTGCAGGACACTAAAGTAAATAAATTCGCGGAGGATGTTTTCTCAGGACAGCAGGAAAATGACCAATATGATCAAAAGTGAAGCTTTTATTTTCAGAGCATCAGACATATTCCTATCCTAATACTATTCTAATTCTAACTTGCTTACAGCTTCTAATACTATCACTACTGGCAGACAGTTCTTAGACTATTATTATTGGTTAACAAACTTATGAGCACACTTCTACACATTCTAATTGGTCACATTTCTTTACAGCGATGCAGGTTGTGTTTGGCTTGTTTTCTTCTTTGTTTAATTTTCTCTTGCTTATGCCATGGTCAGTTATCTTCTGTCGCATACCTTTCCCTTGAGAAAATCAGGTCGAACTGACCCAAAACATGTTATCACCTGATTCTCCCATGAGAAAGCCAGACGGTGTGAAATGCTTTTCTCACGAGAAGAATAGGCCGCAGTGGATACTCTTTTTTACCAAAATGCTGGGTTGTGCAAATATCCATTATTTTCTAAAAATTTCCCAACAGGACACCATGGACAGGAAGGTGGTGGTCAGAGGGGTGGTGCAAGGGCAGTGTCTGCTTTGGTCCCAATCATCCCTTGTTGGACGGTCTACCCTGCAGACCTTCAGGAATGGGGATGGGGCTTCTCAAGCCAACCTCATAAGATCTGGTGCCTGTCCAAGCCCTTCTCAGGAGCACAAGAATCCCTGCATGTCCAGCATTTTCAAGGAAGACTCTTTTTGCAGTTTGGCTCTACACAGGACTGGGACAGTTTTGGTGATATCTGCAGAGGCCAGAAAACAAAACAAGAAATTTCTAGAGTGCGAAGGGCTGGGATAGTCTTTTCTTAATACAGTTTGAGTTCTCCAACTTTCACAGTCTCAGTCTCAGGTGGAGATGAATACAGAAAAGGCAGCTGTGTGGATATGTATGTATGATCTCAAGACATTTACATTTCTTTCTATCATAGTCCAAATAAATAGACAAGTAGCTTCTCTTGCTGCTCTTGGAGATGGAGAAGAAACAGAAGAAATATTTTCATAGCTAGACACTATTGAGGATGCCAATATAACCCTCGGCTGCCTGTTATAAGTATTTTATTCCAATACAAACTAGCTCCCTGAGCACACAAAGACCCATGACCATGGAGCAAGATACTCTTAACAAGGAAAGGAAGTCTAAATATGAAGCCTGGAGTTCATGCAGGATTCACCACTAACCCCTTTAGTGCTACTGAAATAAATTTGCTTAAAATTGCAATCCAAACCCAGAAGGGATCAGTCTTACTTGTCAAAGTTATACATTAGATAATATTTGTATTGTGCATATACTTTTATACTGTAAATACCTTCTGTAACAATCTAAGAAAGTTTTTGTTTCAAAGTCTATTTCAAAAAAAATGGGTTTTTTTAAGAAACATACCAACCACTTGCCCTTGCCCTTGTTCTAGGTAGCAATTTTAATTTCCCTATTGGTACTATGGTTCTTTTATGATTGTCTTTTCTTATCATTCCTGTGGGTAGATAACCTGAAGCCCTTGGTGTTTATGGAGAGGCAAAGGACTGATTCTGATAATTGGTGAAGGGTTGAAAGCTAATCTTCATAGATGCAGAATTCCAAAGAGAGTTTGCCTTTTCAATCATTAGTCCTTGCTACAGCAGCATCCAAAGTATTCTTTACAGCTTACAGCTATATATATTTACACCAGCCCTGTTCCAATATAGTCTTGAGGCCTGGCAGGTTTCCCAGAAAAAGTTGTGTGGTCTCAAACAACCAAAGCACAATGTACAGCCAGAGCCTGCTGTTGACGATGTGGCCAAGGAAACGTCACACCACTGCTGCCCTGGGTCTGGAGCTTTGAAGTTCCTCCCATAGCTATTCCTGGAATGTGCATCCATTCCTGCCACAGGAAACCTGTCAGTTCTTGCTTCAGAATATCATTAGGGACTGGGCATTATCTAATCCCAGAAGGACTTCTTTGTATGAATTATTTCTACAGTGAGGATCCTGCAGTATAATGTTTCAATTAAAGTTTGGTGCTCTTACTCTTCCAGGCATGGAAATCAAGAAAACACATGGAGAAGGATTCGGAGGATTAGGTAACTCTTCACAAAGGGCACTGATTAAATAATCCACTGTCACATTCAGCCCTTGTCTGACTACCAAGAGGTAACCCCAAAATGGACGCAACTGATAAAATTGAGGTAAGTAACCAAAAAATAACCCTATGTTCTGGGCCTGAAAAAATATCTCTTTGCATAGAAGCAAAGTGTTCTAAGATATCTATATAAGGGCCTTAATTATACAGTAGAAGGAATATGAATGTCCAACTTGCTGGGTACTTGCAGCCCAGCAGACACTAACAATTGCATTTAAGTGCTCCATAGGGGAGGACTTACACTTGAGTGTTTTCTGAGATCCACCACGTCTATTTGAAACCAGAGGAGCCGGGACAGGGAAGGAAAAACTCACCAGTGCCAGCGGCTCTTAGATTCCAACCTCTTTTCTGCCTAGTGGCATAAAGTAGTAATAAAATAAATTTACTCAGGGGGAGGGTGTGTGGCCATTCCCTGCACTCACAGCCTGGCCGGGTGCCAAGCTACCAAGGGATGGGAGCCATGCTGCAGCATCCCAACAAATGTTTATGTGCATATTTAGCTGTATGTGAGTCAGCTGCTGATTTCAGAATAGCATTTCTCAATGAGAGTTGAGTGCACTTGAGGAGCTTTGCTGAATCAAACCACAGGCAAATTGTTATGTTATATTCAAATAGTGATGTTCTTAATGAAAAAAAGAATGGATCTAGTCTTATTTTAGCCATTTGAGATTTTGCCAATGACCGATGGAGGGTCTTTGTGTAGTCCAAGAAATATAAAGCCAGGTTAAGGACATTCTGTACCTCAGCTACTGTCTTGTGTCACACTCCCCTACCCCAGTCCCTATCATGCCATGAGTCTCAAATGTCACATTTTGTGCCACTGGATGAAAAATATCACCCACCAGCAGTGTTCAGAGATGCAAACCTGGTCTTCCCCAGGCTAAGGGAACTTCCATTTCCCGCATAAATGCTGTAGTCACTTCTCATTACACTCTAGACAGACAGCTGCACAGCAGTCATCAGTGCCACCACTGAATTTAGTGAGGACCCTGCTCCTGGAGGTGTGGGACACAGGTGCAGACACCAATCTATGGGCCAGAAGAGAACCAGGTAAGACCTCTGAAGGCCTTTAAGTAAGATGCAGTGCCAACCCATGCTCCCTGTTCAGACCTTGGAGCGAAACATGGTGGTGCATGGTGAGTGTGGGCAATGTGTAAGATCACAATGTTGCTTGGCTTGGATCATTTGAAAGGATACCTTGGATCTGGGCTGACTCAGTTCTGTCTCATTCTCTCTTCAGATCCCAGTGACCATTACCACTACTAGCCTTTGTTTAATTATGAGATCACTGATCATTTTCCCACAGGTCTCCAATGTCATTCTTTGCTCAGAGTCTCGTTCTGGTGGTGGGTCAGTAAAGGAAGTTGTTTCTCTTTGGAGCACTCCTTTGCCTGTTGTAGTATTGGTACCCACTGGAACCCCAAGGAGAATGTCAGAAGCAAAACAAAGTGCTCTGAGTGCGAAGTGCTCCATAAGGACATATAGAGAAAAGGCTCACAGGAATCCTCACTGAACCTAGAAAGGCCTGCACCCAGGTTGGCCCTGCCAGAAGTAGGAGGTCAAACTTGCTACCAAATAATTATGATAGTGACTTCTAGCTGATTTAGCCCCTGCTGGTTTTTGTTAATCAGGTTCTTTGATTCTATTTTGGATTTGGGTTTTTTTGTCGCATTTTTTTTCCAGTTGCTGTGATACCTACTTCAGTGACATGTTCTTTAACACCTCAGTTATAGAATTGCAGGTCCTTGCAGATGGAGTATTGATTGGATTGCTCCATATCAGTACAATGTAGTCAAAACAAGGGTCTGAGACCTATAGAAGAGATGTTCACTAATCAAGCTAACATATTGCAATTAACAACTTCATGCAAGTATTTTGTAACATTGTGATGGCATAGGTAGGCACGATTTTTCAAAGGTTCGTAAACAAAATGATCACCAAAGGAACAAATATAGCTGTAGTCACACATTGGAGGCATTCAAGTAACAAAAGTTGCCAGAGACAGGTGAAAAGAAATGCAGGGTCATAGGAATAGGTGGGACAAGAAGAACTGATAGTAAAACAAAATAAAATAGCGTAAGTGGCAGCAGGAGCAGAGGAGATCTTTTGTCCCTGTCAATTAAGAATAAACAAGGAAAAATCAGATAAGAAAGAGACCACTTGGGCTCTGAGTTCTCCTGAGATAAGCTCTCAGGACCTCAGTGATTATTACCAAGACTGTAGCCAGTAGTGCAAACTGTTATGTCCATGGTATCACGTACTCACAAATTAATTTAGAGAACAACTGTTAGGGACTAAGGCTTTTCCCTGTGTAGTGACAATGCTTAATATCTTGAAAGAAACACCCATTTGCAAGTGTGTTGCTAATGAATAAATTTAGCAGACAATTTACTTTTAGAGTTAAGTTGGTGTGATTTCCCAGTCTTTAAACACTGCCATCAGTGATCTCTAGTAGCCTGGCTGATATAATGGAAGATATATCCAGTTATATAGGCAGGACCTACCCAAGTTGTAACTGTATTGTGTATAGTAAGTACAATTTTATTCTCACATTAAAAGCTGCAGTATAGCCAATGGCTATGCACAAACCTAACACCACAGTGATATAGTCACTGCCCTTTGAATTAGGAACTGGAAACCAGAACATTTACTTGAAAGGTGCGACACAAATTGCTAGGATAGAAGGTCATTTGCCTGATGGCTTTGCACCTCAGGACTTCTATTTTCAAGCACTTCTAACTATAGCAGATGCACATTCACTTTTCAGTTAAAGTGGAGTATTCCTGTTTGCTAATATGTTTCTATGTGCTGGAGATGCAAGGAGGACTTCAAAGACACTGTGAAAATCATTATATATCACAAGACTTGGCACGTCTATACCAATTAAAATGCAAGTTCTCAAAGATTTAACCTGCCTTTTGATTGGTAATGGGATACCAAACATGTCAGAACTTTCGATCTGTTTTGACAAGGGCAAGGAATTACATCAGTGCACTGACTCAGCTGCAGTTTTATAGAAGGGGTTCAGACTCTCAGTTAAGACATCCCTCTTTCATTTCGGGCTCAGCTAAGCCTCAGTCTTTTATGCCGGGAACTCACTGATCAGTCTCCTGATGTTGCCCTGCCTATCAGGCTTATCTGAAAACCTCCTTTTGGTGTATTCTTATCCTTTGCAATCAAGTGCAGAAGTTTTCTCATTATCAGAATGAGCTCAATGCTGCTAAATACAATCTGGTCTTGGTTCCTCCATCAAAGTGGCTATAAAGAGCTACAGCACATCTGTCTTTGTAATGAAAAGATGGAAAGGAACGTGATTTGGAAAAGATACTGTGTCTATTTACAAGGCCAGCACAAGCTATAATTAAGTAGTGCTCAACTGGACATGAAGGAGGTCCTTAAGCTGTAATGTAATATTTGTGTGGAATAGAGTAGAAACAAATTTGTAATGCCATGCCAAAAGAGCAGGTAAAATATGGAATAAAATTGGGCAGATAAAAAAATGAGCAGGATTAAAATCTGCACTAGATTTATTACTCTGTTGAGGTGTCCTGCAGCACAGGACAGGCACAGCCCCCTTAGAGAGTGAGTGCCCTGTGAGGCACTACATCAGCTGCCCAGCCCTATCCATCTCTGCTGCTCCTCATCCCTCCTTTCCAGCCAGCGGTATAAGAAAAGCAGCCCACTGCTGTTTAGTGTTGCGCCAACCAGATATGAGTAGCTTCAAAACTTACACAGCAGTTTGGAGAGCCAAGGTAACTCTTCTAGGACACCTTGGGGAAGCCCTGCTCCACTGAACTCTGCTTCCTGCTGCACCTCCAGTCACTGCTGATGCCCCACTCCCTGGAAAGCCCTTGGCACAGCCAGTGAAGAATGGGACCTGAAATGTATGTTCAGCAAAGGTGGCCTAGAGGTGATCACTCTGACCTCCTTCCAGGGCTTGTGGCTGGCTGGTGCTGGTCAAGGACAGGTGATGCCTTAGTGGGTATGCGTAAGATTTGGGGAATTCACTCTAGCTAGGTAACTGGATAACTTGGAATATTAAGGGCCAAGAACAGCCTGTGTTTCACGTTTGCATTTTTCTATATACATAAGTGAGGTATTGAAACAAAACATAGAGTTAGGCTTCCAGGCCTGCCAGAGGCAGGGCTGAGAAACTGGGGTGGAATATAGGTAACAAGCGATCATCCTGTTTGATGTTTAGGGGACATAGTAGTAAGACGGGCTTTAGTTGGATAGTGTGATGGGTGGGCACTTTGAAGGTTATAGAAATGGAGAAATTGTTATGATTTTCCTCTTTGGATAGCTATCCCTTCACCTCTGCAAACTGCGTGTTTGTCTCGTTTCTTATCTCACCCTACAGGCAATACAGGCACAAGCTGAAGAACTACGTTTCCAGGAGTCAGGCACCTGGGTGGATTGGCAAAACCTGTGCATCCCTCTCAGCTCTGCAAACAAGACGGTATACTGGAGTCAGCCCAGTCACACTCCATGTATGTTTATTAGCAATCACTAAGAACTTAGCAAGTTGTGACTTCTTTTTTAATCTTTTTAACTATTTAGCTTTACCTCTGGATGTGTAAATAAATAGCATCCCTAAAGTGTAATGTTGTCTTGCATCTGCCAGATCTTCAGGAGGGCTTGTGGTACTTCCCAGACCACGGGGAAATCTCCAACCACTGATAGCACACAGAGCAAAACCACATTTGGTAAAAATGGGGATGAACAAAAAAAACAGGTATTTGGAATCTAAATCAAACCTACATGTTTTATCTTGCTGGTTCAACATACTACAAATTTCCGACCTCATACTCATTTATGATTTTAAATGGGGGTGGTGTTTATAAGAACTTGACCTACTTACACTTTCCTGGTCTAAAAATAGCACATTCGGGCTGCTGCTACCTGCCAGGACTGGCAGCTGTGTCTGAGATCACTATCACACATACTTTAAAGGGTGTTTTCCACTTAAGGAGATCTACAGGATGCCTTTTGCCTTTTTTAGATTTCACTTATTGATGGTGAAAAAATACTAATTTCAAAGTAATTGTGACCTAAAACCAGCCTTGCAAGAGGCCACCCATCCTCTCCCTGCAACAGCACTTGGCAGCACTCAGCTCCTCTTCATGGTGTTTGGGACTCAGCCCTTGCTGGTTCACTGCAGGCTGCACCAGACCCTAATTTTACACCTGTCTTTCCATTATCCTTTTCTGGGTTTTCCACTTCATTCTAACATATTTTTTCCAGAGATCAAATACACTCAAGGGTTTCTGGTGACAACTAAATATCTTAGATTTTTTTTCTCGTTCTATTTCTAACTTTAATTTCTTCCTACTTTTAGGATATACAGCACCTTCTAGTAAGAACTGTCAGATTTCTCTCTCTGAGAAACACTTGTGTTTTACAAAAAATGAAACTGAAAAATAACTAATTGCAAGTATTAGGAGTTGGGGGGGAGGCAGAGAGGGAATGGAACAAGTCTTGAATTTTTGTTTTAAAGAAAGCCAAGGAGGAACCTCTTCTCCTTCTCCATTGGAGGGTGTTGATGTCCATGCAACTCCCTGGGGACTCACAGGGACTGTGAAGGAGGCCAAAAAGCAGCAGCCAGCACTACCCTGGCTCTGTGCCCTGTCGTGCTGGGCACGCTGCAGTGCTGCCCTGGCTTGTGCCATGGCTGTAGCATCCATGCTGTGAGGCTGGTTCGACTCTTGCCAAGTCACCCATCACCGGCATACTCTCCCCAGGGCACCATGGACCGGGCAGGAACCTCGAGTCTCCCGGCACACCACAGGGACAATTCTGCACAGGGAGTTGAGAAGGAATGGCAGTAGCCAGGGCTGCTGGAGACTATCCCAGGGAGGATTTATCATTGGGGCTTGCAAGGTGCGGACAGCCCCTGCTGGAGCGCTAAGCTGCAGCCCTTTGCAGCAGGGCTACAAGCCCCAGCAAGCGATAGGCCAGGCATGAGGGTAGCAACCGCCCCAGTGGGTAACAGCATCCCACTCACCACCAGAGCCACCGCCAAGGTTGCCCTTTGGTGCTTCTGGAATGCTGAATGCTAATTACACTGCACATTACTCCCCACTGAGAGCAGCTGATAGGTCCTAGGGAGAAAACACACACTTCAGTGTTGCTGTTGGAGACAAAAATTGTTCTTTGCCCAGAGATCACTGGGAAGTAGTGCAAGGGAAATCAGAGAGGAGTCCAAGTGGAGGTCTTCTCTGCCTGGACACCTGTGCTTCCAGCCTGAGAAAGATGCCTTTTGGTGCATTAGACCAAAGCTCAGAGATCCCAGTGTCCCAGTGGTGAGGGTCAAGCTGAGAGAAGGGAGAAGTGACTGTCATACTCTGGAAAGGCCTATGTGGGAGAGAAGAACTATCCTCCCTGCCCAGCCTGGGAAGACCCTCTTCCTCTGCTGGCCTTCTGCCAGGGCTGTCTCGTTCTGCAGCTACAGCATCACTGCTTCCCACAGGTTCACCTGTGAGATATCAGTTTCCCTTTTTCAGCAGAGGATCAAGCAGCACTTACACTGGCATAAGCCTGAGCCCCCAGTTAATCAAACCTTATTCTGGTGACTGTTGGCCAGCTTTTCACCATGGAGTGTGGCAGTGAGGCACCTTCTCCTCTGCAGTCCCTGAGATGCACACCAAGCCCTCTCCCTTCTGGCCACTCAAACCACTATGCAACCATTTACACTAAGTACCTAACAGAAGGTTAAAGTCAACATCTCCATTCCCCAAACCTTCAGACACTGAGGATAAGATTTATCTGACTCCATGCACACATCTCCTGAAGGCAGCAGCTGAAGGATGGGTCTCCACCACTTCTTTTTTTCATTGCTTCCACTGCTGTTTGTGGAGACTACGTATTGCCAAGGACACATAGAGACCATGGCTGAAAACCGATCCTGACTGATAGTCAAAAGTTAGATGATTTAAGACCTATAGACTTTCAGCCTTTGAGGTAATGGCAAGAAAGACAGGCTGCATTTACTATATGAATAGCTTTTCAGCAGAATATGATGTTTATTTATGTGACATTTATTTGCATTAAAATCAATGTTATTTATTAATACTTGTCGCTCAAAATGGACGTTTTGCAGAAACATGTTTTGTTCCATCATTCTTTGTCACCTTATAGCTGTTACTAGCTGCCATGGCTTCATGATTTGCTACTTTAGAATATCATAGACCACTTCAATCACGAGTGATTGTCATCTTCCTGACTGAGCACTGTAGATTTGATAAACAGGAGTACCCTTATCTCCTTGAAGAGCACATGCAGATAAGTTCAAATTTTTAATGATTACCTCTAATTTATAGTCTATTAACTATTTGGTAAATAAAGTTTCTTGACAATGCCTAAAAAGCAATTTTGGTAAGTACCTTCCGAAAGACACTATTATCATATTTCACTACAATGGTAGTGTTTAAAGAAAAGACTGCCACCAGAATACGTCTAGCAGCTAAACAACAATTAAATCCTTAAAGGACTTATGTTTATGTTCAATCTTATAAAAAGAGGTAGCTGAACATTTTATGCAAATAAATGCATGAGAAAGTACAAGTAATCTAACAATGCTAATGGGAGAAAAGTCTTTTCTACCGACACAATCAAATATAATATGCTTCATGGAAAATATCCAGCAGAAAAAACTTCTGCATTCAAATACCTGGAAAATTGTGTGACTCCATTGTTGTGTACCGATAATAATCTCCATGTTGGTTCTGTTCTGCTCCATTTACTCAGTCCTCATCTTCAGGACAGCATGCTTTGTCCCACCCCAGCACTGGAGCAATCACCACCCTGCTGCTGTGATGCATAAGAAAACCAGGGCTGTGGACTGTATTTTGGTCTGAATTTGCTAGCTAGTTGCTTCTTTTGATCCAAGGAATTGAACAAAATTGCAAATTCTTTCTACTAGAAAGAATGACTGAGGGGTATGTTATTTTCCAAGTATGTAAGAAATTTTTTTATCCCTGAGCATAGTAAGACACCACCAGAAACCTATGATGTCTCTGGCCTTGACTCTTTCAACACAAAGTTTCACATTTTGTTTCTTTTTTTTGTCCTAGTTTCACAATTTCTTTTTGGAAGCTACTTTGGTTCCAGAACAAACCAGAGCCAAATCAGGGTGAGGGTATGGATAATCTGGCCATTAAAATTTTGATAGGCACTTAATAGCAATTACTTAATGGTAACCAGAGGACTCTCTCACAGGCTGCATATCCCCTGTGTTTCCTCCACAATGACTGTGTTCTCTGAGCTATCAGACATCTTTGAAAGGAAGGAGGTCTGCACTGAAATATGCCTGAATCTAAGTTACCGATTTGTGCTTTGTTTTGAGCTTCTTACTTAAAAAAGGCAGAGGAAGCCTTTAAAATGAAAACTCTTACTCTGGTTCGTTGTTTGTTTTTTTTAATTAGCAATTAATGTGGAGCTTAGTGAATGAAAATAACATAGAAAATTAAGAAAATGCTTTACAGAACTACATTATGCCTATTGTTTTAATGGAAAGGCATGCTTGCTTTATTAGAGCCCATACTGTCTGCTCTACAGTCATGTTCTCAACCAGGCTTGCTTCTGCAGTTTAGAAGAAAGACATGGATGCACGCAATTGTCAACGTAGATTAAAACTCATTTACAGCCTCAAAATCTGCACTGTGTTCTGCAGAAGCTCTACTGAGACACAGACCCACAGCTGCTCCTCTGTCCAAGCTTGACAATACTGAGAGAGGCTCCTTGCAGTAGTGCTGAAGTTTGATTGTGCTTTTAATTTAACCAGGCAATCTCTCACAACAAGGTGACAAGTAAGCACTTGCCAGGATTTGAGGCAGTTCACAGTAGCAGTGCTGGTCTGAAAACTGAAACCTAGATAAGGGCCTTTGGAGCAAATTCTCACATGCCAAAGAATTGCTTTGTATGTGCAGAAATTGCACAGTGACTAGAAATGCAGTTGACCTTTCCCATACTTGTCCACATGGGAAAGGTGATTTTTATTGAGGAATACAGTGATGGCACAGAGTGCTGTTCTGGAAAAGCATATTTGTGTGAAACAGTGATAGCCAATTTTACATCCAAGAAAAAGGTGTCCAAGAGCTCTCATGTTCTACGTAAAGGAAAGACTCCCATAACATCCCCATTCTCTATATGGGCTTTTCATATCAGAAACAAAAACATGCTCAAGGTCTTACCATGCCTCTCAATATGATACTTTAGTGACTCTTTGTGCAGTAGTAATTTCAATGGTACATATTTCTGGCAGAACGAAAATAAGATATCTGCAAAATGACAAATCATTGTTCTTCCTTCTACTTTCTGAAAACTTGTGAGAAACTTCTCATTTCCTACCTACATAATAGGTACATTATTCGAAGAGCCAGATCTCAATTTGAAATGTGAATATAACTTTCAGATCATCAAATCCAGATCTCTCCTCTTGTAGGATTTTCCTTGGAGAAGGACTCCAAGCTAGTCAAATCAGTGTACAACTGGATTTGGAGTTTGACTTATCTTTTTGTTCTTGTTCTGGTTTCAAAACACCAAAGGTCAAAGGTGTGCCATTACTGTAAATTCTTGCACAAATAGGGAAGACTCAAGTTCCTGAGTGTTATCACCACCATGGTTACTTTGTGAAGAACCTGTGGAAGTTTTAAGTGGAGAAACAAAGAGTTGGGTTACTACTGGCGGGTTCAAATATCTAAATATCATGAGCCAGATTTCCCCAAATACAAACAAACAATTTTCTTTAAATAGCAGCAAATAAGGTTGCTGCTCTTGACTTACACTGTTATTATTACTTTGGATCATATTTCCTCTACAAGCACAAGGGCAAGAAATGTACTTTTTGTAAAAGGCAAGACCTTCATCTCAGACCTTCAGAACACGCAGGTCTAAAATCTCCCAAGGTGACTAAAAACATCACAGACATAGTGCTAAATAATCGTGCCTCCAACTGGTGCTTTGGTTTCCAAGTGCACTGACTTGGTACCTGGCCTTCTTTTCTTCTCTTTTCTTCAGTGCTTTTTTGTTTCACATACAGAGGGGAAAACAGTGCTTTTTTAGATGGTAGCATGATAACATCCTTGCAAGTGGGTCCAGAGTCTCTTTTTCTCCTTTGAAATGCCTTAGATTATGAGATATTTTCAAGTTTAAAAACTGCCATGGAAGGAAATTTCTTCAGAAGTGTCCTTTGAGTGAGAGATAAAAGTGATGCCCAGCAGGTATAGGCTAGCAGTAGTCAAAGAAAAGATGAACTCCCAGCAGAAGCTGTGAAATTCACTCCCTCCAGTTCTGCTACTGTATAAATCTACATGATTCTTTATTCTTTTTTTTCACCATATCCACTGGCTGTACCAATAAATCTGTGAAAATCTGCCTGCGAATCTGCATTCTTAGCATAATTATTCTGCTGTTTATGACATTTTCCCTGACATTTCCCTGAGGACTTAAACCACCAACTATTTCATGCAATGACCCAAGAGGTGACACATCTGGACACCTCCGCAGAAGACGGAGCACATCCCAGGGCCCTGGGAGGAGGCACCACCTTGGACCTCAGGAAAGTAATCTTCAGCTTTCAGGTTTAGGAATGATCTTTTGATACATCAGTGAGAATTTAACACCTTCTGCCTTGGTAAATCTGAGATTGTGGGAAAGTTCATTGATAGTCTCTGAAATTATGCATTTGAATGCAATGCTATGAATGCAGGAAATGCTACGATCCTTTTGCAGAACAGGAAAAGTTAACCTGGAAATATAATGTACCTCCAGGAGAGGTACCAGGAAAGATGCTGGTAGTGAGTGTTTCTGAGAAACCTCCTTTTATCTCTTGAAAATCTGTATTACAATTTCAGCCCGTATTCCTCATTTGCCCTCACCTTATGCCGTGTGTGTTGGCTCTCAGTATAATTTAAACCCGAGATAAGCCAAGAAGAGAAGCACAAACTCAGGTCTGAGTCCATGACTCTCTCTTCACCTCTAGCTTCCCCAGGAAAGCCAAACATGCAGAGGAAAGTGACACAGACACCTGTTCTGGCAGGGCAAATTATAATGCTGGATTCATTGATGCTATAATATAAAATCAATATTGCATATTAAAGGATCCTTTTACAGACATCATGGAGAAAATGTCATTCTTGTCTGGCTAGATAAATTAACTTTTAGACATTAACTGCCTTCCTAACTCATTTCTAACTCTCAGCCCTTTAAGGTTGTTTAGGAATAGACCACTCATAAGCTGCTTCTATCTCTAACCTCAGAAGCATTTACAGAGGGAGTCAGTGTCTACATGCCCCACTCTAAAACCTGGGGAACTTGAGTTTGAAAGATAAATTACTTTCCTCAGACAATTAACAGTCCTGCATTAGACCAAGTCTTCCTAGCTCAGCTCTTGAGATCCCAGCAATTGGTATTGCTGCTAAGGCCATGGCAGTTTCATTGTGTTATTGGAGAAGCTGTAATAAAATATTTCCATGCTTTCTAAGTAACCTGTATACTCCTGCACCCCCACTGTGCCAGTATTGCAGGCAGAAACCCAGTAAGCCTGTGCTGGCTCCTGCATACCCAAACAGCAACCGTAACCCCTGTATGCAAAGTGCCTTTAATACACTTCTTCCAAGTTAACTAAATAGTGCTGATGTTCTTTGACAAATAAAAGCCCTATAAACTGTTCCCAGTGGTACAGTATGAGCAGGGAGAAGAGTGTATTTAAAAGCAAATCCTTTACACTGAAGTTTTATATGAAGAATATGCTGAAGCTTCATCATAAATAATTAAATATCTTTCTAAACTATTAATGCAGCTTGTTGTTGGCTTCTGTTTTGCTTATGGCGTTTCAAAGGTGTTGACTGTAGGCAAGTATAGATCTTTATCTCTGATGAAAAAAGGCTTTGAAAATAGTCTCATACCTTTGCAGTTGAAAGTGTTTCTCCAGACAGGGACTTTAAACTGAAGTATGCTGTCTACCAGGCAGCACTGCTAAGGAGAAAGATCTAAAGATCAAAACAAAGCTCAATAAAGCCACTGCAAACAAATCTATTTGCTGTTTGACCAACTAATGTCAGCCACTTACAAAAAACAGAAGTTTGAGTCCACAAGGCCACTGCCAGAAATATGCTAGGCTAGATAGAGATTGTCTGAAGCAATACTTGACATATTTCCAAACTAATACCAGAAGTGATTATTCAAGGCACTTCAGTGCTGAGAAATCAGGTACAAGACTGAAGTGCATCACTTTCCTTATAGTTCCCCTCCATGTAGGAAGAGCTTATGGGTATCAAGGCAGATGGTACCTAACTGATGAGTAGTATCCCAGTTTCTGGAGCCTGTCATGATGTTGCAAATAGTCAGAACTGCATTTTTGAACTTAGAGAGATGTGACAAATCTTTTCCAATTATTTTTCTGCTCAGAAAGATTCAAGGTCTCTATTTAGCTGACGAAGAGGTGCATAGAGAAGCCTGGATCATTCCAGTCTCCACACTCCACCAAGCAGAGGGTACAAATGCTATGGGTCTGGTGCCAGCTTTATGAGTAAAATCCCTGTCTAAGCTCACTTTGCTAAGAATGACCCCATTTGGTCATGAGCAATTTTTGTTGTGAGCCACATGCCCTCGGCTCAAAGCTGATCCATAGCTAATATTTCTGTGCACTGTGGTGATGATGACAGCCCATTAAGGGCAGGTGTCTCCGTGGCTTGCACTAGCTATTTCTCCTTGAAACAAAAGGTAAAACAGGGAAAATTAAGTATAGAATCAAAAAAATCTTCTGCTAGCTTTTAAGTGTAGTCCCAGATGTGGAAAAGCACCCCCCACATCCTTACCTTTGTGCTACCACAGTAAAATAATTACTTTCAAAATGCCAGCACTAGATTGCCTCCTGTAACTGCAGTAAACCTTCAGATGAGCACAGCTAACCTGTCATACTGAAGGCAGAGAGCTACTGTTTGTGTTATTATCTGTTGAGCCAGGACTCCGGCACCACACATAGCTGCAGGGCATTGGTACACTGGAGCTCACCTGCTCTGGTGTTTATGTTAAATGGGTTCACGTAAATACCAGTGTAAATGGTCAAACTCATTATTCACTCCTATGAATGTGCTTTATCTGTTTTAAAATAAGAAAGGAGTGCTTCTGTTGGCTCCTGCGGCCTCTTCAGAAAGCTAGAGCAAGGTCTGCCTGCAGACATGTCATTGCAACATGATCTCTAATCAATTAGGCCACTTCAAAACTAAAACAGAATATTGAATGTCACTGGCAGATGGTCAAGATATGTACTAAATAAAAAAGTCTATTTTTAAAGCCTATTTTTGAGGAACATGTATGAAAAGAACAAGCAAATAAAAATGAAATGTTGCTAGAGTTTGGAGCAAAAATGCATCTTTCTGGGTCATGTTCTTCTTTGGCTGGGCAGGAATAGCAAAGCAAGGAGTGGTGGCATCAGAGGGGGCGTTCACTTGCTGCTTGCCCTGAATCACATTCCTGCCTGCGTCACTGAGATTCCCAAATGTCTCCACTCACAAACAGAGCCTAAGCAGAATAATCTTTTACCTTTACAAATAAGGATGTGCACATCTTCCTCCCTACCTCATATAGCACCAATCTTTAGTGGTGGCATGTTAGGGTAGAGACCTTTTACTGAGTGCATGTTCCAGAAAGGGCACTTTCAAAACTACCAAAGTACTTTCAAATTACATCTGTTCAACACTATTGGTCTAGATTCTTATCTTGGCAACTTAGCATCAAAATGTCACTGCCTGATCAAAGCACTGGAATTCACACTACTTTTCTTTGCTTGAAGAATTGAAATTATTAACTAGGTTATTAGAATTAAAACTTAACACTGTATGTATTCACAATATTTTGCTCCCGTTAATTAATTTCTGATCGAATACCCTGCCAGAGGATCAGCTTACTACTGAGATAGAGATCACAGAACACAAAGGCTTAATTGGATGGGAAGAAGTCCCAGAAGGACACAACTCTGCTGCCTCTTGATGCTGTGCTGGATCAAAGGCTGCCATGGGCTGGGCAGAGCTGGAACCACGTGAACATGGCTGCAAACGCAGTTGCAAAGCTTTGCAGGCTGCAGGGCTCTCATTGCAAGCATCAGAGCATCAGAGAACAGGAATGTATGTCCTTCATAACGAAGAGGGTCTTTAATCAGCTTTGTATCCCCAGAGTAGGCAGGGTTACATCTCAGCAACAGGATGATCAGGTGTTCAGCACTGTGTCCAGGCTGGGAAGTCAGTGCACCTCAGGTGTGACTCCGCAGGGCACATCCCCAAGGCTGACTGTCAGAGATCTTGCTCAGATGTCTCAGAATTGTCCCATCACACCTTGGTGTCCTTGCAAACAACACTTGTCTGTGCAGCAGAGGGGGAAGGCAGTGAGACCCGGCGCGGGCACCACATCCATGGCCGTCCTTCCTGGGGCCTGCAGAACCTCATCCCACCTGCCAGACCTGCTGCCAGCAGCCACTGCTAGGGACATGTGCATCATGAATCGAGACTAACTTTGCTATGGCTGATAAGAGAACAGAAAGACCAATGCATACAAGTTCATTTTAGCCATCTTTAGTCAATTAAACCAGGAATGTGACAAAAATTCGTCTAACAAAAGCATTCGTAGGACAGTTCCTTACTGTGAGAAATTAGGTCAGCAGCTGCCATCTGCTCTCTCTTCCCCATTTTAAGGGGAGAGCGTGAAGGATTTGGTCACAGGGGAGCACATGTCCTGCGCTGACTTTAAGGCCTATCTCATTTTCAATATATGGTTGGTATCTTGTGGAAACAAATCTATCAACATTGTCCAGAGGACAGTTCTTCTATGAGGCTAAAGGTTGATCCAGTAATGAGTAACTCAATATGTAACATCTTCAAATTATAACCAAAATTGAATATTGGATCATTTTAATGAAATTTCTCTGATCCATTCCTTCTGCTAACTGAATGGTGATTAAATGATCTGAGGCAAATTGAGGTGGTCCCTGTGGAAAACTCCAAACACTACAAGCAAATTAAAAAGCCAAAAGCATGTCTTCTTTAAAAGAGTCTTAATTCAGTTGTTACAAACCTGACTCAAAGTTCTTCCAGCAGCCTGATAATGCTACTAAAAGGACAGTTGTACTCTATTGCAGAAAGAAGGGGGAACAGTTCTTCAGTTCAACTCATTCAATACTGAGATGAAAGATCCTTTTCTTTTACAAAAAAGTTGCTGGCTCTCAGTAGACCATAATCCTCATGCTGGAGTCTTAAGGTTAATAGCTTGGGTTGGGACATTTGTCTTTTGAACTGTCGTTCATGCTTGGATAAATCATTCACTTTCCTCTATGCAATACCTTTTTTTCCCAGCAGCCATTCAAAAATGATCGAAATATCTGTGGAGGAACTGCAGATGAAAGACAGCAGACACCTCAAAACTACAAGAAGTTTTGAAAAGGCTACAGAAAATGTGATACAATATTTCATGTTTTACTAGCAACAGTCGTAGTAGCTCATTGGAGCCTCTGAAACACTTCACGCACTCCTCTGACTCATTTCTTCCTCATCCCAAACATTGCAGCCCATAGCAGTGGAAAATACTGACTTTGTACAGCAGCATTAAGGGATAAAGAGCACGTGCTCTGCAAATTCACCTGCTGCCCTTTAACAAAAATAGACGTTGCTGAAAGAAAGCAGGGCCCAGGCATGTGCACAGGCTTGACATTTAAGAGGTTGTCATTACACTAGCATCAATGAAGTCTGCACTAATGCTTGTCACTGGTTGTTCCTGGATGAAATATGTGCAGATTCCTAACACCCAAATGATTTGTTGCAGAAATCACGCAGCAGAGGGTAGCATAGGACATATAAAAGGAACCTGGAGCATAAGTTAGGTGAGCCTGGCACATCTAACCTGGCACGTCTCCTGAAAGTGTCACGACAGGATCCAGGATCATGGTGCTCATTCAGACACAAGGACATGGAAGAATTACTGGGTCCTCCCCTACTGACTTTACCTGAGCTAACCATTGGTGCAGCTAACTTCTGCCATAGCCTTCACTGTGTGAAATACAGAAAATAAGGGCTGGCAAATTGTATCCTATGCTGGCTGGACTTCCCCAGGCAAATTCAGGAAAGACAAGCACAGGCCAACACTAACTAGCAGCTTGTCCTGAAAGGCAGATCCTTGAGGTCCCAGACTTCAGGAAGAAAGTGCAGATGTAGATACAGGAGCTGTGTCTCACCACCTGCATGCAGGGCCAGTCAACATGTCTTGAATATCTTAACTGGATCTTGCTGTCCTGATCATCCATGGTACTGTAAGGTCATTTCCATCCCACAGGGTCTCTTGGAAGTGAACAAGTGAGCATCCTCTGAGACCAAACTGGCACATGGCTCCTGCCAAGAGCTGCTCCAGGTGGGTAATGTGGACAAGGCTGCACCAGTCAGCTCCCACTGCCCTCTGCAGCCCCCCAGCACTCTTCTGGGGACTCAGAACTTCATGCTGCCTGCCAAGGCCTATGAGATATATCCTCAGTTTAGTGAAATAAAATCATTCTGCTGGTTGACTATGACTCACCCTTCATGTTTCTTCAGACTCTGCAGCTGAAGAACCCCCAAAACAACCACCAAGATCTCAGACGTTTTCACCAAGTCCAGGGAGAATGAGGGTTCAGTACCGTGCAAGGGGAGGCAACCACCAGCTGTAGGCACATTGGGATGCCAAGTGCTGTGCTGAAATGGCTGAAGGGACCATACAACACAGTGCCTCCTCCAAATCTGCTTTTCTCGGACTTTAGTGAACAGTCAGGGACACACTGCCACCCACCCTGCCTTGGCAGGCTCCCTTCCACACAACTTCAGGAAACCTAAGTGTGAGCATCAGGCAAGTTACAGGATGTTTCACAGTTTCTCAGAAAAACTTACTGCCTGAGGCAGCGCATCTTGACAGATGATTTGTTTTGTTCTTATTGCCTTCTCCTTTCTGCTAGACTATAACATGCCAAGGAAGATGATCATTGCATTATTTGAGTAGACAAAAGCAGGGAAATATTTTCATGGCAAGAAAAGCAAAGAAATATATTAATAAAAAGCAAAATAGAGGGGAAAAACCCCAAATATAAGGAGTAAGATAAATTTGGTGTTCTTCTGGTTTCATAGAGCCCTCTACATATTAGCTGCCATGATGCTGGGAATACCTTCCTCTTTGCAAAAACAAGACCTCAGCTTGAAACTGCAGTCTTGGCTTATGGGCCAGAAGACAGCCTCTTTTATCTACTTGTACAAACATAACGTTGTGCAAGTCACCTGGCTCTGCAGGAATGTGTCTCATATAGTGTTTTGCCTCCAGAGTTGATGCCTCTCAGACTTATGTAGCAACGCTGCACTTTGCAGTCTGGTTATGGTCTTCACCAGGATGGAGGGCCAAGGTAAGTCCAAATCCAGTCATATGTTCCTCACACTGTGCTTCAAGTTCCTTTCAGGAAAACTCATCACCTATGCATCTCAAAATGGATTCCAGAAAGTGAGGCTGGACCCAGGTTTCACTGCAGTTGATTTGGGATCCCAGACCTTTACTCTGTCCTTGGGAGCACAAACCACTGCTGCTGGAAGGGCCCATGACAGCTCTATTAATGCAGTGCTTTCTCTTTGCAGAAATCAAGGGACACTCACCTTTAGCAAATGATGCTCCATTGGGAACAGAGACCCTGAGAAAGCCAGTGCATCTGCAATGCTTCCCAGCCAAGGGCTGGGATCCTGCAGGTCCTTCCCACAGCACCAGAGGAAGCCCTACAGAAGCTCCTGCAAGAGTTAGGGATGCATGAGAGGTGCCCAGCACCCTGCGCTGCATCCCTCTGTTTCTCTGCAAACAGAGCAACCATGTGCTTCCTGCCAGCTGACTCCCTTAGTCTAAGGAAAACAACCAGAGTAAGAGCAAAATCTCTCTGACAGAACACAGCGTGTGTCGCTGTCCATGAACTGGTGCAACACAGAGCTAAGATGGCATCTCCCATGTGCATGCATGAAGCCTGCAGGTAGTCCTCAGGCTGTGTTTAGCTAATGCAGACATTTCTCATGTCAGCATGACTAGACAAACACTGTAGGAAGAATGGAAGCATATCTTTGTGCATACTTATTCCTGTTTTACTAAATTCATAACCTTAATATCACATTAACACAGTACGTGCATTTGTGCTGTAATTGTGTTCCAGCTGCCTGAATGCTCTTCTTAATTTAGTCATGCTACTTTAGCTTTGTTGTGAGTTACAAATCATTCTTGCTCTCAAGAAACAAATTAATTTACAGATGTTACAAGAGATAGGATTACCCAGCGGGATCTCTTTTTTTAACACGTGCAATGTGTAAACTTTATTAAATGAAAGTAATTTTTTCAGGGAAGTCCACCAGCCACTTACACTGATGGCAGAGGGAGACGAATTACAAAGGATTTTGAGCTTCTAGGAGTATCAAGTCTACTTGCAACTGATTTGAAGGAACACTGCTGCAAACTGTACAGCAAAGCAAGAACATGAGTTGTATCCTATACCTGTACAGGGTTTTAAATACTCATTGATTTTTCAAGGGCACAGATATTATGCATACACATGTATTACTATCATAACACGAAGTCTGGGTTTATTCGAGGTTGGTGGCATCTTTTTTACCTTGAGCAAGCTTTTTCAGTCAGTTTGAATTTTGTCATGGGTTTGGTCAAATTTTCAAGAAGAGGGCTTTATTGGCCCAATAGTTTGAGGCTAAAACCTAAAACATTCTCTATTTTGTTGTAACAATCTGTGTATGGATGAGTTCCCTGGTTTATTAAATAGTAATCATGGGCTAAAGCAAAACCAATCTTTTCTGGACTACCAGCAAGCAGCCATACCCCTGTGAAGCCTTTTCCTGCCACATTTACCCCACTTCCAATCACCACCTTGATCATGCATCTACTGAGTTAGATGGCTATGTTGGGCATGGTGCGCTTTTATGTATAAGAGTGCTTAATTAGATACATTGTCAACAAATGGTGCTGAGGAGCAATAACATT
Organism: Neodrepanis coruscans; assembly: GCA_013400695.1. Classification (NCBI taxonomy): domain Eukaryota; kingdom Metazoa; phylum Chordata; class Aves; order Passeriformes; family Philepittidae; genus Neodrepanis; species Neodrepanis coruscans. Next base: position 7,141 of record VYZS01012091.1, on the reverse strand, counting down.
GCCTTGGACTACTGTAACATCAAGAACATCATAAAGAATTGCAACCACTGCCACTAGCTGCTGTTTACATAAGTAACTTGCAATGTCCTGTACTTCTGGAGATACTTCACAGTTTCCAGCCATCAGTACATAGTAATCTTTGGTGTTTCTATTAAAATATCTTAACATCTCAAATAAACATGAAAATTTCATTTTGTACAATCATATGTCACTATAATTTTTTAAGCCATCTTCTTTAATGCCTTCTTTGGAAGCTGTCTATATAGTTTCTTTATTTGTTGTCCACTCTTTTGGAGTTACTCTGGAGACTCTGATACTATGATTTATGAGAACAAAATACGCCTTTCACCTGTAGACCCAGAGATCTTTCTGCCTTGCTGCCCAAGCTCTGCTTATGGTATTGGTATTGACAGTCAGAGAGACCATCTGGAGATGAGCTGGTGGTAAAAGTTTATTTTGAATAGGGTGATGTCATTTGCTTGAGTTCAGTGATACTGACCCCAGGCCATATATTTAAGATGAAAATATCAAAACTGTTCCCAGCTGTTAGCATAACAAAAATACATCAGTCTTGAAGGGCATGGAAAGCTTTTGGAAACTGCTTACTCCCAGAGAGATCTGAGAATTGTAACATTCTCTCTTCACACTTCATATATTCAAGAGCCAGGTCATGGAAAAAAAAAAAAATCTATGCCTCTACTTCCAGAGGAGATTAATTGAGTATTATTTTGAGAATTTAATATCAAAATTTTAAAGAGATGCTGCAATTTAACTGAAACCTACACCTCTTTCCTGATTTTGGCTGGGGTAAAATTAATTTTCTTCCTGGTTGCTGATGTAGTGCTGTGTTTTTTGCTTCTGAGCAATCAGATGCAATGTGTTGACCTGTGTTGTACAAGTAGTAAGATTTTTCCTTTGGGCTTTTTTTGTGTAAAATCTGTACTTTCAGTTTTGAATGTTCTTATAAAAGAGAAAAATTAAATCATATCTAGAGAGGACTGAAGGATGTACACTTCAGGTACCACTTAACACAAATCCTTCTGAATCAGCCATGGGCTTTCCATAGCTGCTAAGGAACATCTCCATCTTTCATCTCTTACATAAATTGTAAAAATTCCAGCTTTTATAGCTCCTCACTACACATACTAATGCCCATAAGAATGGGACATTGCATTTGGTTGGGGTCTCTAGACTTGGCTTGGTCCCACCTAAAACTAAGCACCTAAAACAAGAAAACTCAATAAATATTTGCATCTTTAAGGGAGAGCTGATTTGCTCCCTCCATGGACTTCAATGAGAGAGCTCAAGAGGGTGAGACTCTAATACCTCAAATGCTATTTGTCTAATGAGTTTAGGTTTAGGTGTAGCCTCATGTCAATATTAAATGTTGTAAAACTGTGGTATCATAGCAAAAGCTGAATTTACAGCTTGTTAAGGTCTTAGCAACTGCATATGGCAGATGGAAGAACCAAGACAGAAAAGATCAGAAGGACAGAGCTTCACCAAAGGACAGCGTGTGGATACATGACCAGGAAGTCTCTGCAGGAGCAGGTTGTGGACACCTTGTGAACATCTCACCCTTGAGAGTAATTAGTTAAGAATAAACTTCCAATCAGTGACAGAAATCCTTTGAAATATCCTATGGCCAACAAGTGGCTTTTGAATTACCCTGTAGTAAAAGCTGCACTTATCCAAATGCGATTAGAAAAACATTAACTATTTCCAGACTATAAAGATAGCTTGTAAAAAATGAATAAAAAACGAATTCTCAAATTCTCCTTGTGCATGACACATCTTGTCATTGTTCTTAAGGGGGATCAGAACGTCAGCCACATAACATCAGGTAACTCATTAGGTATAACACTGAAACTGCCAATACGCTGTATTTTGGTGAAAGACCTAACGAATCACAGGATCCTTCACTTTGCATTTTTAGGAATCTGTGTCTGCTTGCTCAAAATTGTTCATGATTGATCGTGTAGCTTGCGCAGCTCCTGTCAAACTTCCTAAACTGATTGAAATAGATAGTTACAAGACAGATATGTATAATGCAATGAAATACATAGTGTGAATGAATGGTGCTGACAATAACAGATATGCTTGTCCCAAATATCACGTTATATAGAACTGAGAATGCATGACTTAGGAAAGGTCAAAAATCTTAAAATAGCTGATGTCCACAAGCCCATCCTTTCCCTCAAACTAGCACAAATAATGTCACAACTCAATTACTGCCACACTAATTTCTTTCTTTTTCTGACATATCATGACATTTTGATGCCAGATGATTTTTGATATCCTGTAACCAAACCTTGGAGGGAGGCTGGAGGTCACACATTTTTATTTGGATTCTTGGGTTTAATGCAAGTGACAGATGGATTTTTTTCTCCAGTTTATCCCAATATTCCATAAAGATTTCTGTAGACTCATCCATGCACCTTGTCACTGAGGTACCAGAGGATCCGGCATATGCCATTCATTAATTGAACATTTGTCTCCCCAAGAGCAATGCATGTGTCACTTGTGCTCTGAAGCAATGCTTGTTTCTTAAACAGTTTGCACCTACTTCCTTCTTATCAGTGGGACAGAGAGCAAGTAACAGCGATGTTTCCAGCCCCATTCCATTCAGAGGAAGTCTGGGGTGCCTGCATCCCATGCTGAGGACTTGGCAAGGTCAGGCTTTGAGTGCCTCTTGTGCCCATAGCTTGGACCGCACTGCAGTGCCAATTTGTGATGCAAAGAAGACGTGCAAGTCAACTTTTCCTCCTCTTCACCCAGGT
>VYZS01012090.1:0-11558 GCA_013400695.1 Neodrepanis coruscans | reverse complement strand
CTCTTCATAGCCTTTTCTTCTCCAGGCTGAACAACCCCAACTTTCTCAGCCTGTCTTCATAGGAGAAGTGTTCCAGCCCTCTGATCATCTTTGTGGCCTGCTCTGGACTCGCTCCAACAGGTCAGTGTCCTTATGTTTGGGACCCAAGACCTGGATGCAGTACTCTGGGTAGGGTCTCACAAGTGTAGACTAGAGGGGCAGAATCACTTCCCTCAACCTGTTGGCCGGAGTTCTGATGCAGAGCAGGATATGGTTGGATTCCTGAGCTGTGAGCATGCGTTGCCGAGTCAGGTTGAGCTTCTCATCAATCAAAACCCCCAAGTCCTTCTCCCCAGGGTTGCTCTCAGTTCATTCGCCTCCCAGCCTCTCTTTGGCTTGGGATCGCCCCAGCCTGTGTGCAGGACATTGTACTTGGTCTTGTTGAACTGTATGAGGTTCACAGAGGCTCACCCCTCCATTCTGTCTAGATCCCTCTGCATGGCATCCCTTCCCTCCTGGGTGTCAAATGCACCCCACAGCTTGGTGCCATTGGCAAATTTTCCAAGGGTGCCCTCAATGCCACTGTCCATGTTGCTGACAAAGATGTTAACTCTGGTCCCAATACCTACAACTCCCGAAGAACGCCATTCATCACTGGTCTCCACTTGGACATTAAGCTGTTAACGACAACTCTTTGATTGGTACCATCCAGCCAGTCTTTATCCATAGTGTGGTCCATTCATCAAATCCATGTCTCTCCGGTTTAGAGAGAAGGATATTAAGTGGGACATTTTCAAATACTTTGCACAAGTCCAAGTAGATGACATCAGTTGCTCTTACCTTATCCACCATGACTGTAACTCTGTTACAGAAGGCCATCAGATTTGTTAGGCACAATTTGCTGTTAGTGAAACCATGTTGGCTGTCAGCATTCATCTCCTTGTTTTCCATGTACTTTGGCATAGTGTCCAGGAGGAGTTGCTCCGTGATCTTGCTGGGCACAGAAGTGACACTGGCTGGCCTGTAGTTCCCTGAGTCTTCCTTATTTCCCTTTTTAAAAGTGGGGTTTATCTATCCCCTTTTCCAGTCACTGACAACTTCAAAAGACTGCCACAACTTCTTAAATATAATGAAGAGTGGCTTAGCCACTTCATCCACCAGTTCCCTCAGGTCCTGTGGATGCATGTCATCAGATCCCACAGACTCGTGCACCTTTAGGTTCCTTAGATGGTTTTGAACTTGATCTCCTTTTATAGTGGGGTGGTTCTGTATTCTCCCAGTCCCTGCTTTTGCCTTCCATGATTTGGACATGGCTAGAGCACTTGTTGGTGAAGACTGGGGGAAAGCTACTGTGCTCTGTGGATGCATGTCATCAGATCCCACAGACTCGTGCACCTTTAGGTTCCTTAGATGGTTTTGAACTTGATCTCCTTTTATAGTGGGGTGGTTCTGTATTCTCCCAGTCCCTGCTTTTGCCTTCCATGATTTGGACATGGCTAGAGCACTTGTTGGTGAAGACTGGGGGAAAGCTACTGTGCTTTCCAATTTAACTAAAGCACTGAACTGAAGATTATGAATGGGTCCAGACCATGGATAAAAGCTATTGAACAGAGGTGGTGTGAAAAAAAAAAAAAGTGAACTTGATCTCCTTTTATAGTGGGGTGGTTCTGTATTCTCCCAGTCCCTGCTTTTGCCTTCCATGATTTGGACATGGCTAGAGCACTTGTTGGTGAAGACTGGGGGAAAGCTACTGTGCTTTCCAATTTAACTAAAGCACTGAACTGAAGATTATGAATGGGTCCAGACCATGGATAAAAGCTATTGAACAGAGGTGGTGTGAAAAAAAAAAAAAGTGAACTTGATCTCCTTTTATAGTGGGGTGGTTCTGTATTCTCCCAGTCCCTGCTTTTGCCTTCCATGATTTGGACATGGCTAGAGCACTTGTTGGTGAAGACTGGGGGAAAGCTACTGTGCTTTCCAATTTAACTAAAGCACTGAACTGAAGATTATGAATGGGTCCAGACCATGGATAAAAGCTATTGAACAGAGGTGGTGTGAAAAAAAAAAAAAGTGAACTTGATCTCCTTTTATAGTGGGGTGGTTCTGTATTCTCCCAGTCCCTGCTTTTGCCTTCCATGATTTGGACATGGCTAGAGCACTTGTTGGTGAAGACTGGGGGAAAGCTACTGTGCTTTCCAATTTAACTAAAGCACTGAACTGAAGATTATGAATGGGTCCAGACCATGGATAAAAGCTATTGAACAGAGGTGGTGTGAAAAAAAAAAAAAGTGAACTTGATCTCCTTTTATAGTGGGGTGGTTCTGTATTCTCCCAGTCCCTGCTTTTGCCTTCCATGATTTGGACATGGCTAGAGCACTTGTTGGTGAAGACTGGGGGAAAGCTACTGTGCTTTCCAATTTAACTAAAGCACTGAACTGAAGATTATGAATGGGTCCAGACCATGGATAAAAGCTATTGAACAGAGGTGGTGTGAAAAAAAAAAAAAGTGAACTTGATCTCCTTTTATAGTGGGGTGGTTCTGTATTCTCCCAGTCCCTGCTTTTGCCTTCCATGATTTGGACATGGCTAGAGCACTTGTTGGTGAAGACTGGGGGAAAGCTACTGTGCTTTCCAATTTAACTAAAGCACTGAACTGAAGATTATGAATGGGTCCAGACCATGGATAAAAGCTATTGAACAGAGGTGGTGTGAAAAAAAAAAAAAGTGAACTTGATCTCCTTTTATAGTGGGGTGGTTCTGTATTCTCCCAGTCCCTGCTTTTGCCTTCCATGATTTGGACATGGCTAGAGCACTTGTTGGTGAAGACTGGGGGAAAGCTACTGTGCTTTCCAATTTAACTAAAGCACTGAACTGAAGATTATGAATGGGTCCAGACCATGGATAAAAGCTATTGAACAGAGGTGGTGTGAAAAAAAAAAAAAGTGAACTTGATCTCCTTTTATAGTGGGGTGGTTCTGTATTCTCCCAGTCCCTGCTTTTGCCTTCCATGATTTGGACATGGCTAGAGCACTTGTTGGTGAAGACTGGGGGAAAGCTACTGTGCTTTCCAATTTAACTAAAGCACTGAACTGAAGATTATGAATGGGTCCAGACCATGGATAAAAGCTATTGAACAGAGGTGGTGTGAAAAAAAAAAAAAGTGAACTTGATCTCCTTTTATAGTGGGGTGGTTCTGTATTCTCCCAGTCCCTGCTTTTGCCTTCCATGATTTGGACATGGCTAGAGCACTTGTTGGTGAAGACTGGGGGAAAGCTACTGTGCTTTCCAATTTAACTAAAGCACTGAACTGAAGATTATGAATGTGTCCAGACCATGGATAAAAGCTATTGAACAGAGGTGGTGTGAAAAAAAAAAAAAGTAGTTACTGAACAATCTTTTTTAAGTACTTAATATTAAGTACTTAAGTACTTAATAAAAACCCTTCACAGAGTGACCAGAGCGTTAGCATAGCCATTAACAATCTGAGTCTTTGAACAATCCATGACATATTAAAAAACTGGTCAAGAAAAGAACAGTTACTACTCAGGTAAAAAGGGAGAGCTGGTTAAGAGTGCACAGCAATATTTTAAGACAAGAAATAAAACATTCTTTTACATGTCTTGTAGTTTGCATCCCAAGGTGATGTAGTGCATGCTAACATTGTACCTGGGTGGATGATTCAGTGCCAAGACATAAAGGTCAGTGGCAAATAATCTGAAGTATCCAAGTTTCCTAAGGGGCTCATCCAGAAAACATCAGTCTTGGTTAACTGAAAAATTTTAAACAATTATAGTACAATCTACAACTCTTACAGTTTACCAGCATAGTTTACAAAAACTCTGAAAGTCTACAATACAACATCCAAAAACATGCTTATGTAAACATCATAAATATCAACATTAAATAAACACCCATAATTCCCCAGCTCTTGGAAAAATATATTTCTGTGGAAGAGTATAAAGTTAAAAGCATCAAGACTGCAGGTCTGAGAGACTGGCATGTACTTCTGCATTGACTTTACCAAACTGGTGTTTGCACTTTTACTACAGTTAGCAGGGCAGCAAAAAAACAAATTGGAAAGGCAGGGGCAAAGGAGGGCATAAAGCCAAAAAAGGACCTTTGAGAAATAGAGTTGACCTCCATCTACGATCACAAAAAAAAAGTAAAATCCAGAAAGCAGTTTTGATAAAGCTTTGATAAAAGCAAGATAAAAAGTAACAAAATTAGTCAAATTAGTAACAAAAAATAGTCAAATATTATGAATTCACATCCAAGGAAGAGTTTGTTCTTTGTCTGTCCACATTGTCACACATAAAAATTCCACAGTCAACTTTATTACTCTTATTTACTTTGGGGTTACATTTGTCTTTGTAAAACTTGCTTGAGTGATTCATGTAGACTAATTCTGTGGAAGTTCACTGCTGTCTTCAAATTTGAAAAAGAAATTTTCATGGTCAAGCACAGAAGAGATACGCAATATACCTCCCCTAATTAATCTGTCTTTAAAATTTTGCTTTCTGAAAGATGACTTTAGGTTGCCTTCAAGATGTTTCTCGCTGACTGTACAGACAGGCAATCTGAAATGGAATACATACTGTTTCCAAAGATACAAAAATCACCAGAAGTCCACATGCAGGTGAAAGATTGTAACAGCACCAGAAAAAAAACAAAACAATCGAACAAAAAACAAACAGAAGGAGGAAAAAAAAAACAAACCAAGAAACATCCCCCTCTTCTTTCCCCCCCCCAAAAAAAAAGAAAAAAAGAAAAAAAGAAACACAAAAGCACAGAATATTGACTGGAACCTGGCATGGTAATAGTACAAACTTAAGGCCGAAAAGTTGACTGTGCCATACATCTGGAGTTGCTGGGGAGCTGAAGAGTAATGCAAATACAGTGAAAGAGCAAGATGTGCTCAGTTTGGAGAGACATGGGGATATCAGTTGTAGTCAGACAGAGCAACTACATTGGCAGTAAAAGGGTAAATATTGATGAGGCAAAGCACTCTACCAGCCTTTAAAAAGAGGAACACCAGTATGTGAATAAATATTTATACCCTGGTCATGATTAAATTTAGCCTGGAATTTAGACGAGGTGCAGTGGAGTGCTGGAACAGCATTCCAGTGACACATGTTAGAAAAAAAAATCTTTTTAAATGTTAGAGCTTTATTGTTTTATGAAAAGGACTGTATAATAATTCTTAAGAGTAAGTGGAAGACTGTTAAATGACTCAATTTCAGAAAAGGCCTTCCACTCTAAACACATCTTCCAGCAATCATCACATCCTCCAGGAACTGCCCTCCAGGACTCTCATCAGCCAGGCATGGTACTGACGTTACCAGTCCTTCCAGCCTTAGCAAGTTTTTGGGTCAGAATTGCTAACTTAGTTCTGAAGTTTCATTTTCAGTTTAATGTAGAAGACAACATTTCTCTCTCCTTCAAGTTAAAGTCCTGTTGAACTTTCTCGAGAGTATGCTTCTTATTGTCTGAATTATGAAGTTTTACACTGGAATTCAACTATTTTTGTAGAAACAATATGTAATCTCTTACTTGGCAATTAATTGCACTGCAAATTTAAGTAATATTTTTTGCTTAGTATGACCTACAGAGGCAATCTCACAATGTCAGAGAATCCCCACCCAACATTCAGTTTTATGAAGCCCAGTGACATGTGAAACTTTTAGGGTATCATGTTGCATTTAGTGCTAAGACAAGGTAAACAGTATCAGGAAAGATAATTTAGAGAAGAAAGATTGTGAACATTATGGGAGAGATTATAGGGGATAGACTCAAATCCCCTATTTTATTCAATTAGGCTCCTATCCAGTTAAGGTCTTAGGCACACGCTGAACATTAAAAAAACTGAGGTCCAACCTAACTTTGCCTACAGTTAAGTAAAGGGATTTCTTTGTTCAGTGAGGGCTTTCAGCACATATGTAACTGCTTTGTTGAATCAAAGACTTGTACAGGAGTAAATGGGAAGCAACATTGCTGAGGTGGATGGAATTATGTCAGTTAGACTGGGAACAAAATGTGTCTTGTATTTTTCCTTGTTTTCCTCTCAGTATTCTAAGAGACAGTTAGAGAGACCCATTATGAAAAACGTTGACACGAAGTGCTGCTGGCTTGAGAATGTTATTTTAAATGCATTTCAAGTTTAATAACACATTTAAGTGTTATTGAATACCTAGAGGCTTATGATTTGCTTATAACTGATGACTTCTCCCCCCCCCCCCCCCCCCCCCCCCCCCCAAATTGTGCCATTCTTTTGAAAATTATTTAGGAAGAAAGCTAGGACAAGTCTGACTTATCTGAAACTTTCTTCTGCTTTTGTACTGGACAGTCTTCTGGGAGAAGCTGAAAGTCTCCTCACTATTTAATAAGGACTTATATTAATGTTCTTTATTCCTCTGCAGTCAGAAGCACTACACAAACTCTTGCAAATAAATTAAACATGGTTTCTGGTAAGGCTACCTAAACTGAACCAACCAACAGCATCATGAAAGGTGGGACTGGAGTTTGTGTGAGACCAATTCCACAACTGAGAAATAAAAACTCTTGCATGGTAGTTGCACCGCTCAGCTGTGCAGTAAGGGAACTATATCCACAACCATTTAGTATGCCCCCAACCATTTTATATGACAGCACTGTGCTCTTTTCCCTTATTTATGTGATGCCTCTGAAAACTTTCCTGCAGTCACCTTTCTGTATTGCAGGTCTAAAATATGTTGGCCAAAGGCTTTCCCCTGGGAACAGTTCCATTGTGGATTATGTTAGGCCTCAATGGAAGTAATGGCTGTAACCAAAAGCACCTCCATTCTCTCATAAGAAGTTACTGAGATCCATCAGTGAAAAAGGTTGTTGAAAAGAAATATCTGCAGATATGAGGCAGATTACTGCTCCAAAAGGCAAGTGTGCCAAAGCTGAATTTATTACAGGGCAGTTTGCTACATATTGATTGAGAAGAGAAAAACTTACATTTGCATATGAATGTGTTGTAGGCTAAAAACAGAAGAAACAAATGGAAGAAGTAGAAAAGCTGGGACATCTTGAATAAGAGTATCAAGATTTGTGGTTGCTGAAAAATGTAGGGAGTACATACAAAGATAATATTTTTTGCTACTGGATGCCTTGCTAGGAAAATATAAATGCATATTCTTTATGAACACTTTTTGCAAACACTTACTGCATCAGGAAGTGCTTTGTTTCTTCATGCGTATGTTCTTCAAATATTTTTTATTTCTGCAAGTTGAGCTCTACTAATTAAAAAACCCAAGAAATAGTGTAGATAATAATGACATGGTTTCTTCAATTCATGCACATTCAAAATTAATTGTTCAGTAGCTCATGTTTTTGTCGGAAAATATATAACTTTGAAAAAATGTTCTTGTTCCCCCAAATAAGAATTATCCATCCTTTTTTGTATAAAATGTTATGAACACTTTATAAAGTAGGATAGATGAATAACATCTATTTTCAATTATCCTTGGCTTTTGGAATTGCAGCAGCAATTACTCCTGGCTTGGTCATTTGTTGCCTGAAAGCAGTTTCACCCTTTAAATGTTACTGAAAAGCAAAAGTTTTTTCCCCTCACTTACAAAATTTGAAGTACATTAAATAATTCAAAATATGAAAGATATTCTTAAGTATTCTTAAGCAGACTTTTTTGGCTGTTCTTTTATTGCCCTGTACCCTCAGTGGAATTTTATCTATCATCACCTGCTTAGGAAGCCAAAAATATGAATTGTCGTATCAACAAAACAGTTAATATTAATTATTTTTCAAGAGTTTGGAGTGGAAAGGTCAATAAACAGCATCATTTTTCAATAATTTAAAACAAAGATAATTTCACTATTTGATAAGGAGAACTAGGGAAAGGTAAAATAGGCTTGCCAGGAATAAAGTGCATTTACAGTTTCCTTCCAGTGAAAGTAATGGAATGAAATCAGAGAAAAAAAGAAATAAACAAGCAAGATATAATCAATTCTCTGTGAAAATGAAAAACATTTTTCTGTAATTAAATTGCTTCCCAAAGGACATAAATTTTTCAGTTCAATGTCCAGAGTCTTTCATCAGATAATATTTTGCAGCATCTACAAGGAGAGTGCTGGAACACTAACGTACTGGTATTTTTAGGTACGTAAATCTATAAGATTTTGACAAGAATTAGTGCGTTTAATAGGAAGAAAATCTAGTTCAGCAGAAAAATGTTTTTATGAGCTGGTTGCTGTTCACTTTGTTTCTCAGTGTTTCTCTCCTTTCCTTGTCTTGCTACACATTGGGGAAGGAAATCACAGGTATGCTCTCATCAGGTTTCTCTCTAAGTAAAGCTCTCATCAGGTTTCTCTCTAAGTAAAGCTACATGTCATGTAGATTGTCTGCATTCTACCAAGACATGCTTTTTTGATGGAATCTGAGGACTTTAGCTACTAATTTAAAATTTCCAGACAACAGCAACTCCATCAATTTATAATGGCTGATCTTGGTAAATTTTAAAATCTTTCTGGAAGTTAGGTCCTGCATGGAGGTTAGTTAAGGTTGGTTTGTTTTGGTTTTTTTTTGAAACAGATGATCTATTCATTCTAAGTAACAAAAACATAGTCCATGGTGGTAGTGGAGCAAGTAAGAAAGCAATTGAATGGATCACAGATAAATTAGGATGACCATTAAAAGTAGAGTTTATTAATGAGTGGCATCTAATATTGAACCTATGTGTTCTGTCCTCAGTCCAAGGAGACTTAGTCTTTTATTTTCTTACCACCTGTTTCCAGGGTTGTAGGATATGGAGAGCGGTATGCCACTGAAACTCTCATCCAGTGCACTAGATGATGCAAAATTCAGGCAGGAAAAAGGAAGACGAGCACAAGTCATATTTTGACTCTGCCACAGTGGAAAAGCAGAAATAAAATGTATAAATTTGTATTTGCAGTCCTAGCTCCTTGCATTGCTGCCGAGTAGAACATTAACAAGCTAACAGAACTTATCAAAAACAGCTGCTCCTTAAATTAGTTCACCAGGTGCTTATCTTCTTTTTTTTGTGTGTGTATCATGTCACACTTCTATAGTAGAAGCAAATAGATTCAGAAAGTCAGATAATTTCGTTAGTATTCAATGACTATTATAATTTGACATACAGAATTTCACAGTGTATCTTCTGACATACTATGATGCATTTCAAGAAGATGTGATAAATGTTTGCAAGATATTACAAAATGTAACTATAAAAATCAAAGGCACCTTTATGTTTTTTTTCCAAATAAGATTTTTATAATTTTCACTTTGGAACGAATGTGGAAGATAGTTTTCCTTATGACTCAAAATACCAAGTTTTCTGTGAAACAGACACTTTCTCTCCTTTCTTTTACCAACCTCTAAAAAAATTCAGTAAAGGAATACTGTAGTAGTAGAAGTTAACCCTGGCAGAACGGAAGCTTCAGACAAAGTTTATCAGAGAGACACTCCCCTTGTGTCACAGAAGTTCAGAAAGGACCCCCTTGCTTTCTAAACTCATTCGCAGGAGCTTGGATGAGACTGGATGATGTCTTAGCTCCAGAATTTGTCAATGGATCATGTCTAAAGGATTGTAATAGATGTAATTGATCCTTTATAGGACTTCGTCCCTCAGGATTAAGAAAGGCAAGCCAAATTATTTATATAATGAAAATAAATTCATTTATTTAAATGGATGATGGTCATGATTAGACTAAAAACCTTATTCAGAATTATTTACCACACAGCATAGATAGCTACTACTACTAATATAGTGCACTATTGATTGAAGCCATATTAAAGCTAGCAAAATAGTTATTAAGTAGAGATTGGTGTTATTCACCCATACCCAACTGTGGGCAAATCTCTTTTGCTCAGCCTCAAGGAGAAACCTTGAGGGGCATCCACACTCAAGGGAGGAATCTCCACACACAGAGCAAGAAGGGGTATGTTAGAAGACCACACCATTAAAAAATGGGACTAGGCTTTTAGGGTATAAAGGGGTTGATTCTTAGTCATGTGTCTACAGGCCAGCAGTGTGAGCTCAGCAGCCTTAGATAAGTTATCAGTACTATTGTGTGTTGGTGCCTTTATTAGGGACTTTTGTCTGCTGCAGCAACACCAGTGCCAGTTGTTCTTCTCAATGTTTAACTTTGGCTTTGATGAGTCATTCTAGTCTTAGTATTCTCCAGCACCAAAAGCAGTGTGACTCCCATTCTCCTCCCACCAGTGATAACGTTTGTAGATAGGGTATTGTTCAAGCTGTTTTAACTCCACTTAGGCAGAGCATCCTGCTACGGTACTAGATGCTCTACTATGTTTCAAGTCTACTGCAGAATCCACAACTTACAGCCTATTTCTACTTCTGTACCAACTGCTCTTGGTATGTCTGTGTCTCCTGCCCATCCTTTTTGTTACCTGCATATGCTTCTTTATCCTGCATCTAGAAAGAGAAGACACTAGAAGCAAATCACACAAGTCTTCTCCCCTTTGTCAGGGATAACATTCCTTAGAACAATGATGCTGAACATTTAGGATTAGCAGTCTCAGGTAGGTGAGAAAAGCAGGGGCTTGGAGAGTGAGGACAGTCCTGCATCTTAAGAGTGTGGATGAGAAACAGGAAGTCCAGCAACATTCTGCAGCTCTTACCTTGAGCTAAAGTTCTCAAGGAACACTTCGGTGTCTCAGAAAGGTTGGGCAGCAAAGGAAGAAAGGAAAAAGAAAGGGAATGGTACCCACAGTCACTTTAAAACCTATTGAACCAAAGGGATTTAGTAGGATTAATAAATACATAAATATATGGATATCTTATAGGAGTTGGAGTAGTATCCTCTATTGCACTAATAGAAATATTTACACTTTTAGCTGAGAGTAATTCCACTAGAATGTTGCAGTTATCATCTGCTATGCACCAATCAGACAGGTGTTAGGTAAGATAAACTGCAAGGGCAACAGTCATGCCTGGATGGGAGTGCTGAGCACCTGGGTGGTCACCGCATTCCTCAGGACATAAAAATAGACATCACTGTCATGGTTTTACCACTAGGAAGCGTGGTACTGACAAGAGAGGTCCGAGAGAAGCCACACACCCAAAAAGAAAACACAAGTAGCAAGGTTTATTTCACACACAGAAAACTGACAATAAAGTGCAAAGACAGACAAATTAAGCTCTCCCAGACCCCGCGTCTGGATGGGAAAGCTCGAGGATAGCGCCGGTTTTTCTGTCGGGGCTCCTGAAGAGACGCCGGGATAATTAGAGAAGGACCGCAACCTCAGCTCTCCCGGGTCCTGCGGCTGACCAGGAGGACTCTAGGGTAGCGCCGAGCCTCCGCCGAGCTCCTGAAAAGGCACTCAGACAATTAGAAAAACCGCGAATGGCCACCCCCCTTTTTCCCAGGAAGGAATACCAGTGCTGATGGAAAGATGAGGTCTTCAATCCGTGCCGCCGCCACTAGCGNGAGCCAGGCCGGGGCTGGCGGCGCCCAGGAGCGCCAGCAGCCTCCAGGGCCACGGGGCCACGCCTGCAAAACGGCTGGGGGGGTGGGGGGGTCACTGCACCCCTGCAGGAAAATCGGGCTGCGGCAGCTGCT
>VYZS01012083.1:9728-23310 GCA_013400695.1 Neodrepanis coruscans | reverse complement strand
AGTCAAAGGAGAGGCAGAGCTTCCACAAGTGAAAACATGAGCTCTTGTGGTCCAAATAGCCTGGACAGCAATTCTACCTTCCAGCACTTCAAGCTTCCAGGCTGAGCTCAGCCTCTTGGACTGGCATTCTAAGCATCTCCTTCAACTTTGACACACCAGCGCTGCCCACCCAACCACTATTTTGTCATCCTTATCATTGTCACATATACTTTAATTTCACAGTTTTGATATGACAGACACAAAAATAGTGCTTTTTTTCCTCTTCTGCTACTCCCCCTTAATGCAATGTGAGTTATTGGAAGCAAAATCAGTTACTATCTAAGCTGCAGAATTCTATACAGAGTACCAGAGGTACAACAGAGAAATAAGAAATCCAGAAATAAAGCTTTCCTTTAAGTTGTCAGCAAAAGTAATTTAATGTCTATTTCTGATAATGTATGGAAAGAAGTGGATCCATGACTTAATTGTCATAAAAACTTCTTGAATACTAAGAACACTATAGTGTTCATGTGCTACCTGTTGGTAGCAATAAGTGAGACTCAGTGAAGTTTATCCATTTACATCATTTTATGCTGCAGATAGGACCATGAAAAGACCCCAGGAGCCTTGGTGCCCTGTACTGTCTTTGGTGCATTAGGCATCTCTTCCTTCCACTGCATCAAGGTAAATAGAAGTCTTGAATTTGCCTTAAGTGTTCATGGCTAATTCAGATGGGTACATTACCCAGGTCAGTCAGACAAGCACAGAGGCTCCATTTCATTCGCCTTCAACTTCCCCAGATTAAACGATTGGACCCACATCAATCACTGGGTGTAAAAGACATGGAGTAATTGGACTAGAAGGTTGTCAACAGACTGAGGGCTTCTGTTCAGAAAACAGATGTCTTGGCTTTTTCTTGGTCTTGTTTCTTCTTCATAAATACCAGAGCAAGACAGCAGAGTCACTATTATCTCGTAACAACGTTCTGTTAATCAGGCATGTCATTTGCTTGTATGGCCCAACCTTCTGCAGATCCCAGACATTCCCCTTCCACAAGAATTAACCACAAAAATACTGCAGCGTAGCTGCTTTATGACCATGGCTAGGATCAATTTGTTTTGTGCTTTCAGACACTGATCTTGCAACAGCAAACATACAGACACTATAGCAGGCATTTTTACACAAATAAGAGGTTTTGACCACCATCTTTCCTTTCTCAATGGCAGTTTGTCAAGATCTTTTGCCTAATTCCTAGATTAGTAAAAGGACAGCATTCAATAAGGAACAACACATCCTTCTCAAATGGCTCTGAAAATCAAACAACAGGGTGAAAGCCAAGTTAAAATAATTACACTTGGAGCATCAGATTGGTGGGCTAAGCTAAGAAAAAAAAAAGGGGGGTTAGGCAAAAGGCAAAAGCAAAACAAAAGGCAAAACAAAATCAAAGGTTAAAAGCCTCTAAGAAACAAGTATGAAGGGTCACATTCCAGCCTGAACTCACATCATGACATAGAGGTCCCATGGGCTTATGCAGCCAGGACCAAGAAGGGGACGAGGCAGGAGGAACCAGGCTTCTCCATCCAGCAAGAGCCAGCTGCCAAACTGGTTGCAGAGTCCTGATAGGAAATGTCCCTGTGAGCCAGAACAACTCCACTGATACCAAGGAAACCTCAGCCTCAGCACAAGAGCTGATCCAAACTGTCCCTGGCCTGCACAAATGATAAAGTTGAGATGCAGCTGGCAACACTCTTCCAAAACCCCATTTTCCATGTGTAAACACTGCCAGATGATCCACAAATTGCAATATTCCTGCCTGGAACACAAACAGTTTTTACATTGTCATTTGCTTTAGCGTAACTATAAACCATAACATCAATTTGATTCTTCCCAAGGATCTGGATTCAGAGGTTTCATAAGGAACAGCCACTTTGAGCTTCCTCAGCCAAAGGGGGTAAGTGGCACATCTATCCCCACTGTCTGTGCTGGAAGTCCTTAGGTATTAACAGGAGAACAGAGTGAAATCCTTGGTAGTCTGTAGTGGGGGCAGGTTCACTGCAAAAACCTGACATCTTTAATCTTAGTGGATACTTTAAAAATCAAGTGAATCCAAGTAGCAGCCCAACTTTTCTGTGAATATTCAACTAACTCCAGAAAATATGGACCAGGAAGTTGCCCCACACTCTTCATATGCACACTGATCCACTATGACTGCATCCTAACATCCTTGCTTAAGTTTTACATTTTCCTTAATTAGGTATGTATTTTCTTGAGAGCAGGATTTGGACTATGTTTTGAAGCTTCTCACTGCTGTGTTTTGTGAATTTTGCACAATTCTCTCTGCTCAGTGGCCTCAAACATGATTCAAAACAGAGTCTCAGCATCTGTGTGCAAACATAAAATCCCTTGCCAAACATCAGAGACCACAGATGTGTAAATAGTGAAGAAAAAAATAATCAAAACCAAATCCTCCATAATATTTTATACAGTGGAAATGCACAGTATTTCACCCGAAAATTTAGGCAAAAGTGGGATGTGATAGAAAACATTTGTGTGACTGTGCATGGGTGGGTTGTCCCCTATAGGGGTATGCTTCAGGTGACATCTCAAAAAGTAAAATGCTGGAAGAACTTGTTAGGAAGGGGAAAAAAAAAACAAACCAAAGAGCCTTTTTTTTTCCTCTTTGAGCCTCTGCTTGGTGTCAGGATCAAGACCCACTCAGTCTCCTCCTCACCACACCGTTAAGATGCACAGGGGCAGCAGAACTGTGATCTCTCATTCCCCTATATCACATGATAACCAGGCTTACACACAAATAGCACTTGCATCTCAAGTGCATTTGTCTCTCCTAGTCCTTTACCTTCCCACACAGCTTCGATGCAGTTCGACATTTACTCCATCTACGCAGGATGATGCCGTTTTATTTAGGCTTCATTTTTATTTAATATCAAAAAATATAAAGGACGCCATTGTGCTAATTACTGAAAGCAACACCAAATACAAAAGTGTAAGTGTAGCTGGACGTCAGAGCAGTTTTCTTTCAGGAGGGTGTCAGACTCCCCGGTGAACAAGTTTAGCCTTCGGTTTTGCACATCAGGGATGGGGGAAAAAGAAATGGCTTGAGGAGCCCTATAGAGGTGCTTTTGCTTCCCTGACTTCTCACACAATATTCTTTCAAATGAATTTAAGGCTTTTCTTGTCCAAATCCCCGCAAAAGTAACCACACTGCAGTTTTTCTACTATTATGCAAATAGATTAATCAGCCAACGCTCCAGTGAGAATTAATTTATATTTGAATCAAATGAGGCCTTAGATTCTTTATAACCCAACCCCCGGGCCAAGGCCTGGGCTAGGTAGCAACCTCATATTATTCATTTGACGAAATGTGAACTGACATAAATACCATGGCTAACTTTCAATCCGATTACCCCGTTACCTCACATCAATGCTCTCCCAGCCATCAGCCTCCAGCGTCCCTCCTTTCACCAGCACAGCCAACAACTGACAACTCCTCCCTGATAAACAAGCACCCACGCTGCCACCTCAGACCCCCACTCTTAACCCATCATTCCTGCTCAATGGCCCTTATTCAACAAGGTACTTTATTTTGTTTGTAGGAATTGGGGGACTAAACAACACAAAAATACTGTTTTGCTGGAGCTGTAATTCAAAGCTGCCCTTTCAGAGCTGCTGAGCACTTGAGGCACGAACAATAAACATCCAAAAAGATATGGGAGCATCGGGTCCAGCCATATACAGATATTTATACACACTTGCACACATTTAATTTAATACAGTCACTGACATTTGTTATCTTTCATACTCTCCTTAACCCCTTAAAAAAAACAAAACCGATGTTTGGGGCTACTATGTCCAAAGGTCAATGTAAAGTGAACCCACATTTTACACGTTACCCTTATACTAAACTCATGTTGACAACCACTAAATTCTTTCTATTGCCTTGCACAGGAACTTGTTTTTTTTTAAGAGGCTTTCCCCCCCTCCCTTTAAAACTGTAAGCATTTAAAAAGCTTGGCTAAACAATCCACCAGGTGTGAGAAAAGCCTTTTCTGTGCAAGCAGCTCTGTGTCAGGAAACATACACTTTGTAATTAGATTAGCAAGCAAGGACTGAATAGCTCTGGTCAAAACATCCCCCCTCCACATATTGTTTATAGTGCATAACTGATAACTAAGCTTCTCTAGTCATGGTCAAAATCTACTTAAGAACAGGAGTCCTATGCACTCTGGAATTTAAATGAAGAAGAAAAGAAAACAAAGGGCACATTCTTAAAAAAGCTATATGTAATTACTTGGCTTTCTTGCTTGGACAAAGCTTGATTTGAAAATATGTCATAAAATAGACTCTATGATTTAATGACAGCTCCTCAGGAAATCAACACTTAAAAGACAACTATGTTGGAAAGTTAGAGATGTAGTTTTTTACCTTAAAAACTTCCTTCACAGTGAACAGGCTGGGGAAGAGAAGGAAGACAGTCCTCTTGGACACATGGCCTCAGTGCCAGAAGGCACCCCAGTTCCCTGTCAGGAGTGCTGTAAACTCCTCAGCCCAGGAGGATGACTTGAGTTGTCTGTCTTAGTGGATTTTTTTTCCACATGGCAAGACAAAGTAGTTGTGTACTGGAGTCAGTTTTCCAATGTAAAAAGCAAGTTTGAAAAGTACTGACTTCTTGGGGACACTAGAAGTGGAGTGAAAAGGATTTGCAGTATGCTAGAGTGCATCATCCCTACCTGATCCTTCAAGGTATATCAGCTGGATATGATGCTGAATGGGAAATAAGCCTTTCACACAATGCTTATATATTTCTCTCGGAAATAGTGAGACTGTTTCACAGTCCTGTTTCATCTGCCAGAGTGCAAATACCCCAGTTTTGAATGTTGAACTCAGACAGTCCAGATTGGTGTTGATCCCCTCCCCTTTTGTACTGTGGAGTCTGAAACCAGATGCAAATCCCTGTATGAATAATTTTTGCAAAGAGAGAGATCTGATTACTGAATCCTTCTTATTGGATCCTTCTTCTCAGGTCAGTACACCTCATAAATCCCATCATTATTTCATCTTTCTCAAAACAGTCTTTTAAGTATTAGGGTTGGAGAATCAGAACTGAGATCAAAAAGTTTTCTCTTTGGCTAAAGAACACTGTGGAAATAGTAGAAGATAATAAGAGGACATCTTTCATTTTGCATCTCACAAATCTGGAGGCCCTTGCCACATATATAGCAGTGGATGGAAATTTTCCATGTTGTCCTGCCTGCTCCTGCCTCTTCTATAAGTGCAGCAGCAGGGAAAAAGCCCAGATATGAACTGGCCAAGCACAGAAGTACATTAGCCTCATCGTTTGGACTGCTACCCAAGACAATCTGACCCCAGGCAGCAGTTTACTCCTGTCTCTACACATTTCCTTCTGTTGATTTACTTTTCTGGAGGAGCAGCAAACATTCATCAAAAAGGCAGGATAGAAAATTTTTTGGTGTGATACCATTAGGGAAAGTTTGATGAAGGTTTATAGGTGAGGGAACAAACTTCCATTTAAGACCTAAGCCAGAATTATTTAGAAGACAGGCACTAGAGAAATACCACTTATCACAGGACATACATGAATCAGGAGGATGAAAATGTTGCTTAAAACTACATTAGCATCTTCTCTCCTGACCTTTCTGATCTGATGAACCACAGCCAGAGTACAGCTCCTCAAAAAGAGCCATGTCCTGTGCCAGGACAACATGACCTTACCAGATTTCATGAAGTCAAACTTTAAATCTGCTAAATCCCATCCCATGCCCCTAAGACCTTTCTAGAGACACAGAATTTCCATCCTCTTGCATTTTTAATAGAACAGGAAAAACTGAGAACTACAAAATTCATGACATGATGAGAGCCAAAAGTGTGAGTGCAACCACCAAAACGTGGCTTTTGTTGAGTAATTCTAATTGCTACAGGTGTGACAAGAAACATAAGAAAATCTATTTCATCTTACAGAGATCCCATTTAAAACATTTTGGCTGTCTAATTCTAAACTTCAGTTGTCTTTGATATTTCCCCCTGCAGTATCAAAACACTCCTGACAAAGTCCTGAAAAGAGACAAGTACATTCAAATTCTTCTAGGGCTTAACCCCACTGCATTGAAATTACCCTGAGTTTTGCCCCTGACTTCAGCCCTGACAGAACGAGCAACATTCTCAAGCCAAAGACATGGGGAAAAGCTTTTCTACAACTTTCTTTACATACTCACACTCTCCTTAGTGCCAGAGATTTACATTTGATTTCAGAATGCTGAAGGCAGAAATGAACAACACATCTCACTGTGTATCTATCCAACCTCATGGCTGCTGGAAAAGAAGTAGGGCTTTTTTTTAATGTTTATAGGAAAGAAACACAATTACCTGAGAAGAAACATACTGTCTAGAGGATGAGGAAGCTCCCAGGGGAAAGAAGGCCTTGGCTATTTCAAGAAATATTCACAAGGTCAAGGTTCTCATCAGCCTTTCCCAATGATAAAATGGAAGAGGCCTTCATCTCTGAACAAAACAAAAAACATCTCTGTTGCAAAACAAAGCTCAGAAGAAGGGTGGTCCTGTTCTAGTCTCCACAATGAACCAAGTCCAGTGGAAAATCTATTGGCTCTGCAGGGAGCCAGTCTCTGAATTCAGAGACCTGCACTTGAGAATCCTGAAGGGATGTCCATGATGCCTAAGACTATGAGGCTGTTAATTCCTTGGGCATTATTGCTCCTTGGTTTTCTTTACCTGGAGCACATTACTTGATAAAAGTATCCCTAGGGGACTACATGAATACAGCCACTTTCTTTTATCTCACTTTCCATTGTACGCAAAGTAACTGGGAGCAGAGCACATGGATCATATGGACCAGCTACCTCATTCCTCAGTGGTTCCATGAAGGGGAACCATGAGGGACAAAGTTTGTCATTCTTCTTCTGTCAGAGGTCTAGAAATCACAATCCATATCAATATCTACAAGAAGAGCTCAGTATTTCTGGAAGCCAAGCATTCTACCTTTAGTGAAGAGGCCCACACACATAGTCTCATCCTCTGTGAATGCAGAACAGTGTGCCAGCAACCTATAGACATAAACATAGCTGTGGTTAGGGCATGGTCTGTTACACATCCATCTAACTACAAATCCATTGCTTTAATGTACAAGGTCACAAATGTAATACCCACAGGAAGAAATCATATCTGGAAAATTCCCAGGGAATTGGATGATCAAAAATCCCTAAAACACTTTTTTTTTTTTTAAGATATTTCCCCATTGCAATATAAGAGCACTGCAGTATCCCAGCAAGGAAATTTTGCACTTCCTTCTTTATCATGTGGCTTTTAGTCCCATGAAAAGATGACCACCACAATCTTCCTGGCTACGAGGATGTAGAAGGGGGAAGGCTTTCCATTGTGGAAAGTGTTTCCAAGTAGCTGGACTCTCATCAGCATCTTTCTTCTATGTCTCCCTCCTAAACCTTCCCAGAGAGACTTAACCCCAAAGGAAATGCAGTATCAGCTGGCTGGCATGGAAAAAGTCAAGGGGTCGAGGGGCTGAGAATCTCTCCCTTTCAGGGAAAGATGTCCAAACAAGAGAAGTTCCTGGTTTTATCCTACAAGGTAGTTAAATAATAATTCTGTCCTTTCTCTGAGAGAAGGGGCTTCCTATGTGATGCTCCAGCAGGAAGAGGGATGGAAAGCATCCTTTAAAATACTAGATCCAGTCTTGAGGCAAGCATCAAAGAATTGTGTAGGCTCAGTTCAATGTGACAGCAATCTCTCAGATTTTCTGAAATTCACTCTAGGACACATTCATTCTCCTGTTAAATTGCACTGAAAGTCCTGTCCTCCAAAGAAAGTTGTCTTTCCTGTCATAGTCCAGGGAATGAGGAAGAGTATTGAGTCTTAATAAGTGGGAAAGTAATGGGATCCTCAAATCCCAGCACTTAAAATTGCCCACTGCCAAAAGATGTCAGTGAATCAGTGAATGGAGAAATTTGCCCCTGTCATAAGTAAAGGATCACAAATTAATTTGCACTGAGGAAGTAGTAGTACTGTGAAGACCTGATTTGAAAGACAAGAGGATTTTTAATTCTTCTGACCTACTTGAGCAACATGACAGAAATAAATTTCTGAGAAAATAAATGGGAAAGTATCATGTTCTCTCATCCTTCACGTTTCATCTGCACTGCCTAACTTGGGGTAGAGACCACAACTGAAATAAGTAGGATCTTGTCCACCAGCTTCTGAAAATCGAAACAGCCACTGCTCAATTCCCAACAAATTTCCACTGTGTCAAATAATCATGCAATTAAGGCAGCAAATAAACCCCCATATTGTATTTTGCAAATCCTAGCTCTCCAAAATATGCCAATCTCATCTTATGAAAGGAGTTGTTTTTAGGGAGGTTGTGTTGTTGTTTGTTTATTAGACAGATCAGTGGAGAAGAAAGAAGGGGGATTGTTTGACCTCAGATTATTTTTTTGAAACAAAGGTGGAAGTTGGGAAAAGGATAAAAGGATGAAATGGGCAAAAATAATCAAACTTGGAAGAAAGGATGCAAATTAAACAGGCTCGGAAGGAGTTACCAAAGCACAAGCAAGACACAGAGACTAAAGTTAATTACTTTTGACATGATCAGATCATCTGGTTGCATTTCAGGCTGTGTGCACTCTGGGCTGGCCAGCATGAATGGTGAGGGAAAAGAAAGTAACTCTCCCCTCTAGGTCCCTTTGCCAAGTCTGGGCTGCGCGCTCTGTCCGAGATCCCTCTTTCTTTGCGCAGAGAGAGAGAGGGGGAGAGGAGAGAGAAACACAGTTAACCACCTGTCAGGGCTGAGGACACAATGAGGCAGCCCCCAAAAGAGCTTTTCATGCATGCGTAATATATTTGTTCAGCTATTCACTTAATGAAGCTGATAAATGTGATGCGAAACAATAGTCAAGTTAATCTATTTAGTAAAATGTTTTGAGACTCTCAGGCGATGTTAAGGAGGGTAGTGTGCTCGGGGACATTTTCATTTCAATACGCTCATCTCTCCCCTCTTAGGGGGGTTTCAAGCAACCTATGTGAATATAATTTCTTATAAATGTGTCTTTAATGGGTTTAATTCACCCTTGCCAGCTGTTTTTTTAGCTATTTTGTAAGAGCAAAACAAACGTGCCAGGCTTGGAAAGCTAGTTAAAATTAGTTTCGGTCACTGGGGCCAAGCTATATTTCCTGCAAACCATCTGCTTGATTGGCACAATAGAAGGATTTTCAAGAAAAGGGGGGATCTAGAAGAGCTTTGAACGAACCAACGGTTACTGTTCCTTGTGCTTGAATTCTAAAGGTGAAGACTTAGGTGTCTTAATACAGCCTCGCCCCAGCAGCCTCCATTCAAGCTGCCGGCGTGGTCCACGAGCATCGTTAGGGACCTGGGACGCACCAGGCGCGGAGCATCCCTCCCTCCCTCCCGCCGCTCCCTCCTCGGCGGAAAAAGAAAAACCAAAACCAAACCAACTGAAACCAAACCAAACCAATACATAAATAAATTATTAAAAGGAAAAAGAAAACAACCCAAAACGTGCGCACACACGACTCCACTGCAGTTTGGGGAAGGAGAAGACACGGGGCTGCGAGGCCGGGCAGCCGGTGCGGGGTGGGGAGCGGGGCTCGCCTGATCCCTTGTGGAGCGGCTCCCGGCTTGGGGGGGCAGGAGAAGTTTGGCTTCCAGCTGGCTGCGGGAAGCGGCCCGGCGGAGGCGGGGGGTTGTCCCGCAGAGGGGTGTCCCGCGTGGGGCCGCGGGCAGAGCCGTGGCCGTGATTGAGACGTCCGTCTCCCGGGGCCGGGGATGCGGGAGAGGGATGGGGCTCCCGAGCGCGGCTCCGCGCCGCCGGGGGGGCGCCGGCCCAGCCCAGCCCAGCCCTTTGGTCTCCGGATTTGAAGTGCTGGCTCTCCCAATTTCATGCGGATTACCAGCCTCGGACCGGGACACACGCAGCTTCAAACCCTACCTCCCCCTCCCACCCCCCAGTCGCCGGTGGTTTGGGGTTTGGGCTCTTTTTTTTTTTTTTTTTTTTCTTTTTTCCTTTTTTTTTTTTTAACTTGACAAAGAAAGTGAGTGACTTTTAAGAAATAAATTTGAAGATAACGACATTAAATTGAATGGCAGGAAGCACAAAACTGCCTGAGCATAGGTCAAACGGCATTAGTCACAGGTTTTATCCTGAGACATAAGAATTCCCTTTCTCTTAAATGATCACTGCCTTTGAAAAGAAACTTCCAAAGGAGATCACTTAAAATAAGATCCTTTCGTCTGATTTCTTGGTTTCTTATGGTCTATCTTCCCTTTCAATAGATGTCTAGTCCCTTTTGCCGTGGTGCTTAAGGAATTCTTTATGAGTGTGCTCAGATGCATCACAAGGAACCGGGTCCACGCGTGCCCCAGCATGCGCTTGACCCAACCTTCCAGAAAATGTCAGCCCCTCTTTTTTAAAACCAGAGAAATTAGCAGCAGTTGGTCTATAGAGAGGCAAAATGCCCCCAATGTATATGTAAAGAAAGGAGTAAATCATCTCAAAGGAAACGTATAATGACTGTAAAAAACTAAGTGTTCTCGGAACAGCCCGGGCGGAGCTCACTTGGGAAATGCCGCGATCGGGGGGCGGCTGCGAGAGCGTCAGGGAGCAGGGGAGAGAGCTGTGACCAGGGACAAGAGGGGTGCCAGGTAATTATTTGATTACGAGAGCCCCGTTTGCTTTTTCCATCCGCTACCGTCCCGCTCGCTGGCTCACCTTGAGAGCAGCGCTGTGTATAAAGGGGTTTGAGATAAGCCCGGAGCGCTGTGGGTGGGGGCGAGGGGAGCCCTGAGTCCGCAGCAGGGCGTGGCAGCCCCCACTTCTCCCCCCCGACATTCCGCGGTGCCTGAACGGTGCCCACCGGGGCCGGGGGGCAGGTGGCGGGGACCCCTCCGCACCCCCGAGCCCTCTGCGCTGTGCCCACGCCTTCCTCCCCTTTTTTCTTTACCTGCTAAGCATCAAGATTAACACAACTGGGGAGGGGGGTGGGGTGGGGGGGGAGAAGAAACTCCGAGGTTTTATTTCAAACCGGTGAGGTTTTATTTCAAAGTGATGCTTTCAGACAGCGGACCTTCCAAGTCAGCCTTCTGCAGGTGCTCGTCTGCTGGGGGCCGGCGAACAGCACCGGGAAAGCTTGTCAGGATCATACAATTTCGAGGGCTGATTCCGTCCTCTCTAATAAATAACTTTTTGATTTGAATCAAGGGAGAGGTTTAACAGACTTTCTTTCTTCCCTAATGTGATATAAATCGCAGATGCACTTTTATTGAATGGTTAAAGCATCGACATGGAGATAATCAACACAAAACGTCCGGACAAAAACCATCGAGAGAAATAAAGCTGGTTAATAAGATTTTTGAGAAAGCTTTGTGTTAAAAAGTAAAAAGGGAAAACAGCTGAAGGTGACAGTTAGTTCATGGTTAATAGGATAAAGGCTGCATGGTTGAGCTGCACACTTCGGCTTGCAAAGGTTCAGACACACCAAAGGACTGAATAGGGTGCTTTTAAAACATAGGACGTTTAACACATCTGTTATAGTCTTTAACAGAGAAATCAGGTAAAACCACTCTCAATAGTTGCTTTCATCACGCACCTCCAAAGGAAACTAACTACACTTGCGACTATTTCCATATTTGCCACTACAAACAAAACCTCCCTGCCTGAAAAATCCCTGTTTACGATTTTTCCGTTAGACGATGTCATTCGTCCCTCGCACCAAAGTCAGGGCACTCCTGGCCAGATCGGCTGCACGGAGCTAATGCACCTCCCGAAACCCCGCACACGCCCGCGGATAAAAGAAAAAGCGAGATCAGGTGAATTTGGCTGCTTCGAGACATCGACACCGACAAAAAAAAGAGAGTATCTCAGACAACTTCAGCCGAAAGGATCCAAATGATAAAACGCTGTCCTCACTTTCACAGAGCGTAGTTATTGCCGCTATTTTTAATGTAGATAAGCCTAAGAGGAGCAACAGACAGAACCCGAGGGGGTTGCTCTGGTTCAGATCTTTTCTGTGTGCAATATTCAGACTTTGTGGAAGCAGAGGTTTTATCGGCCACATCAAGGCTCACATTTCGGTCCGGTCTGGGGAAACCTCTCGCCTGAGTACACGAACACAAGATTTTCACGAAGCTCGGATCTTGAACGGAGAGGCTGACACCGCAAATATGCTTTATTCCGGACCTTTGACGTGCGGAGAGATAAATAACCCCAACTACACGTACAAATTTTGGGGCATACTAAGAGCAGGAGCAGAATATGCTCAAACCGAAATAGGATCCGTTCTCCAAATATTTTTCCCTTTCAACAGAGCTTAGTTCCACGTTTTCTAATTTGTATTTTCAAATCCACAAAAACCGTGCTTTTCTGAGAGCCCACAGATAAGTTTATATGAATATTTATTAATTTATTTCCTAATCTCAGCAGGGGAGCGGCAAATAAATTTAGTGCTTTCTTTAAATAATTCCCTTTCTACGAGGCAAGATGTCATTCGAAACTTTTAAATAGGCATTTAATTAGCCTGTGTGTGTTGCCTCTGAACAAAACCCTGCTGGGAGCCTTTGGAGCGCTGTATTCCAAAGAGGCGGTCAATATGCAAAATTGATGACTACACTTTCTTTGTGGCGGGGCCATTGTGCCCCGGTTGCTTATGAAGTCTAATCCAATCATAAATTGCAGCCCTGGACCAATGGAGAAGCCGGGAGCTCGCCCTGAATGAAGCTCAAGTGGAGAACTTTGTTGAACCCCATTGTTGGGGCTGTCACTTTTGAAAGAGCCTCAGCGGGGCTGACCACTATAAAACCCATGGTCCAGGAGGAAGGGGCAGAGAGAACCCCGCCAGACTCGCTGGCTGGATCTTTACCAACCCAGGTTTGCAAAGCAGAAAACAAAAGCAAACAAACAAACAAACAGGCGAGCGGCCCCAACCCGGCTCCGCGGACGGCCCCTGCGATGATGTTCCCCAGCCTCATCGCCCCTCCAGCCGTCTACCCCAGCCTCCTCCGGCCGACCCCCACCCTCACCTTGCCTCAGTCACTGCAGTCGGCTTTTTCCAGCCATTCCAGCTTCCTGGTGGAAGATTTGATCCGGATCAGCAGGCCCACAAGTTACCTTCCCAGGACTGCCCCCCCGCCCAGCATGTCCCCTCCAACCTCGGCGGCCAGGACGGACTCGGGGACGCCGGAGCTCCCCAGCTCCACCACCGCCGGCTCCAGGAGGATCTGTTCTCCGCAGACATCCAGCAGCGACTCCACTTTCCTGAAGTTTGGAGTCAACGCCATCCTCTCCTCCGCCCCCCGAGCCGGTAAGCGGGGGAACACCCCGACCCCGCCCGGTCCACACTCCCGGGACACACCGTCTGCGGGAGGGGGGGATGAGGATGGGGGGAGAAGAGGGAGCCAGTTTAGGAAAGGGAGGGAGACCTAGTCCCGAGCTGCAGAGCCCTCCGGCATCTCTCGTATTTCAGGGGCGAGGGCAGCGCTGCAGATCGGCTGGTCCCGCTTCGCCGCAGGACGGACGAGAGGCGCGGA